>QANT01001248.1:0-75599 GCA_003254885.1 Purshia tridentata | reverse complement strand
TTTTTTTTTTTTTTGCACAAGTTTTTTGTCTTGTTATAAGGAACTAATTATATGACTCTATGATTTTGCTTTATTCTTCTGGTGATGTATACTTTTGTTTTGATTTTGGCTGAATAGTTGATTTGCTTCCTCAATTATGACCCGTATGTCAAAATTGTCTTTCAAATTATAAATTTAGTTAATTAAGAAATTATTATTTTTAATATGGGTCAATTTCTGAGAGTCTAACAGATGCCGTGCCTTCGTCTGAGGGCAAAAAGATAATTCACACCCAGAACCTTACACAGTCTTGTGGGTCTATCCCATAGATTTGAGACATGTGATAAAGTTTGATGAACAATTTTTGGGTCACCCCTTGGGGGTATTTCAAGATCACCCCACTTCTCTAAATTACAATTTCGACAATGTCGACGCATGATCAGAAATGTTCACATTTTAAATCATCTATTATAGATCAATTATGCAAAAAATTAACTCAATCAAAAATCGTTTGGTTATATAATTATTGTCAATTAAATAGAAAAAATAAATGGTTTCTGATTAAAGAGTGATTTTTCTACCAAACTAGATTTTTTCTATTTAATTGACAACAATTGTATAACTAAATGATTTCCGATTAAGTTGATTTTTTGCATAAATAATCTATAATAAGTGATCTAAAATGTAAACGGTTCTGATCATGCGCCAACATTGCCAGAATTATAATTTTAGGGAGTGAGGTAACCTTGAGCTATTCCCAAGGGGTGACCCAAATATTGTTTAAGTTTAATATGTCAAACTACGTCTTACCCTTGTAAAGCTTTGGGCATATATTATCCTCTCTTTTTTCGTGCAAACTTTTGGACAAAGTTTGGATATGAAACCTAAGAAATTAATTGACCTATTTTTAAAAGTTTATCAACCTTAATTTATCATATTTTTAATATATTTAGAGATACATTTGATACACGGATCATAGTTTTTTAGGGGACAAAATGGCTATTATATATACCGTAATTTTCATTTACATCTAAAACAGAATCTAATTAATACCAAGATTGATCATGCCAAAACTCAAAAGATTACAAAAACTAGAATTTCATCATATGGAAAGATACTTTTTTTTTGTCAGTATGGAAAAAAAAAAAANAAAAAAAAAAAAAAAAACTTTGAAAATCGCATCTTAAAAAAATTATAAAAGATTATAAGAAATTTTTTAACAAGAAATTAACAGCATAGTTTACCTAAATTAATTTCCAAAATTTAAAAGCAATCCATGAAAATTGATCAAAACGATTATGTGAACACATAACTTAATTCTTGAGAAACTAAGGTAATAAGAAAAATTAATTATTGAGTATGCCAAACATACTTTGTCGGAGAAATTCGTCGCAAATAAGTTTTCTACACTATATGTGCAATAAAAACTTCGAAATCACAGTATGGTACGTAGCTAGTGAGGTGTGGAATGCACATAAGTTTATTGTTTCACTACCAAAAAAAAAAAAGAGTGGTATTACTGGCAGAATGTGAGATTTGTAACATATTATTTTTGCGGCAAGTTTAACTGAATTGCCAATAATTAAAGATACGGTATACTTGGTCCAAAAAAAAAAAGATACGGCATATGATAGGAGTTTAGTAATACTTATGTATATAAATACAACAACAAATTACATACATATTATAAAAAATAAAAAATAAATCTTACTGGAGGATTTATACTCACGACAAAAGATCATAAACGAATATTTCCACCTGTAATATGCTTTTACTGACACGAATTTATGCCACTGATTAATACTCATCCTGCTATTGTCACTTGTGTGTGAGAAGAACTTTTAGTGACAAAATTCAGTAATATTTCGCCAGTATTAAGTAAATATTGTATTTCTAATTTTCTATTGCCATTTAGATTTATAGTATTGATTGTTATGGTACTATATACCGTACTACTTCAATGTCATTTTTGTGAGACCCGAATTACACATATTTCAAAAGAGTTTTCTAATTTGTGAGACTCCAACTTAATGTACATTAAGGATGGCTTCCACTTTAAGATTAAATTTAAATTTAGTGACACAGTACTTAAATTTATTGTTGGTTCGTATCATACCACTTGTTGGGGTTCAACCCATGTCTTTTGGTCCCCATATTGCATCGGTATGGTCTCAAATTTAACTATCTAGCCGGAGAGTTACATATGCAATTTTATTTCAAAAGTCTATGTATGACTTGGTGAAATATCTTTTTAATATATTTAATGATAGACAATCCTTATACGATGTGTAATAATTGTATTGGATCTCTTATTTCTACAAGTCCTAATACTAATAACATACGTAGACATAAAAAAAATGATATGTTATAAATATTAAAACCAGGAAAATAACAAAAGAAGTGTGAAATTGGACCATTGAGGATTATAAGAGGTTTTTTTTTGTTTTTTATTTGGTGAAAACGTCTGTACATGGATTCTAATTAAACATGGGTCTATTTAAGTAGCTCAGGAGATGAAGCTCAAACACATACACCATTACTAGCTAGCCTCCAACAAATTTAAACTGAACCTTTACCTCTCTATTTCTCTCTCTCTCTCTCTGAAGCTCACTGGGATGGCCAACCAGGGAGCTGGGAATAATGCCATTTCAATCAAATCTCAAGATGTTGGGTGGGACTTTATTGATTCCCCACGTAAACCCAAAACAAACAAGTTTGCTTTTGGATGTGCTGCTTTGGCTTCTTTAACATCTGTCTTACTAGGATACTGTAAGTAATTAAGCTAATTCAACTCACCTTAATTTCTATTTTAGTACTTTTAATTAGGTGAGCTGAATAACTCACTAAAGTTTTTCTTTTCTATTTACCAAATAATTTCCGCTATATTAGTATTTCTCTTCATAATTAATATGTTAGATAAGCAGTGTTCTTCCCTTCTTTCTATCTCCGTATTTATGTTGCTGAAGAGAAAGAGGCAAATACACAACACTATGAATGAACACCATGAGTATTAATATTGTTTTCTTGAAGTACAGTCAAACAACATACAAACTATTTGCCAACAAAACATTTCTTAATAATTTGGTGTGGAGGATTCATCATTTGTTTCCATGAGTTCCTACTTTCATATTGCAACCGATCGATATGTGGAACAGCGCATTGGCATGCTACCTAAATTCAAATGCCTTCAGTTTTTTAAATTAAAAATGTAAAAAATTTAATTTGGTAAACATACTTATTTTATATGATTTGTCATATATGATATTAAAATAGAGTAATTATTTTGTGCTACATACCACTGTGGACCCGTTATTAATATAGTTTCTACATATTGTCCCCGGAAAACCTATAAATTATAATTAACCTCCAAGAAAACAATGGTTTTGTATTAAAAAGCCTAGTTATTATTAGTGGTGGACTACTCACTTATATATTGTAGATTGTTGTTTCACCTTTTTAATATGGCATTCACCTTCACATCTTGTATATTGAGGTGCACAACCTCGACATGTTACACAAACTAACTTAATAGTGATGGCAATAATTTACAGATTTTGGTTCGATGAGTGGAGCAATAATATACATAAAGAAAGAGCTGAAAATCTCAGAGGTGAAGGTTGAAGTGTTCCTTGGGATTTTCAACTTCTACTCTCTAATTGGGTCGCTTGCTGGAGGTAAAATATGCGATGGAATTGGTCGCAGGTACACAATTCTGCTTTCTGGGTTCATGTTCTTGGTTGGGGCAGTGCTGATGGCTTGTGCCAATAGCTATGCTTTTCTCACTGCCAGCAACTTGGCCGCAAGCATTGGTGTTGGCTTGGCCTTCATGATTGCTCCTGTCTACACTGCTGAGGTTTCTCCTGCTTCGTTTCGAGGCTTGCTTGCCACCTTCCCTGAGGTCAGACCTGGCTTATTACTTAATTTACTTATTTTAATTCCACCATTTATAGAAACTACTTTGCTATATATTGATTATATATAATTAAGTACAACTTTCTCAAGACTAGCCAGCTCCATTCTAGAGTGAAGTATGCAATCCCTTCGATAAGTAATTAATATTACATGCATGTAAAACATTTATAACTAATCACATTAAAGTCAATTGCATCTCTTACCCGAGAAATACCAGAAGAGCCATATTAGCTTAGTATATATATTATGTAAATCATGTGATATTATGTAAATCATATGATTAACGACAACTAATGCAACAAATGGAAATTATTTTGCCACATAATTAATGTGGTCAACTTATAGAAGTCTAAGAATGTGACTTTTTTTAGCATTAATATTTATCTCATAGGGGTACGTAGTATTCATATGAGCAGTGGCGGAGCTTAAGATGGAGGCCATTAATTGGTGGCATGCTACCCCAATAAGTCTATATATTGTTAGTTGTTAATTTCTCTTTTATTTATTTTTGCTTAATTTAATTTTGTTAGTTGTTACACATGCATGCAGATTTTCATGAACGTTGGGCTATTACTCGGCTACATAGCATCCTATGCCTTCTCTCGGCTCCCAACCCACTTGGGTTGGCGCCTCATGCTGGCCGCCGGTGCAATCCCCTCCGTCTTCCTCATCCTAGGAATCCTGGTCATGCCCGAGTCGCCTCGTTGGCTCGTCATGCAGGGCCGACTCGCAGAGGCCAAGCAAGTCCTCGACCAAACCTCCGACTCCAAAGAGGAAGCCGACCTCCGCCTTGCCGACATCATCCAAGCCGCTGAAGCCGCCTTCCCTCCTAAACATATTAAATGCCCTAATGGAAACGACGTCGTTCTAGATGACCCCACTAATATCCCAACAAACAAAAACAAGTATGATGGGGGTAATGTGGTAAAAGACCTGCTCCTCCATCCCACACCGTCCGTTCTCCACATTCTAATCGCAGCCGCTGGTATTAATTTCTTTCGGCAATCATCCGGTGTGGACGTGACTCTCCTGTACGGTCCAGCAATCTTCGAAAAAGCCGGGTTTTCGTCTGATAACAAATTAATCGCCACGATTGCAATCGGAGTCGTTAAATTGCTCTTCGTTTTAGTAGCCACATTTTTCATCGACAAGATCGGACGACGTCCGTTGCTCCTCACAAGCATGATGGGCAGCTTTATCTCCCTGGTGGGCCTCGCAGTTGGGCTCACCTACATCAACAGGTCCACCGAGAAGATCCCGTGGGCCATAGCTCTGTGCGTGACCACCATACTAACCAACACCGCGTTCTTCTCGATTGGGATCGGGCCAATCACGTGGGTCTACAGCTCCGAGATATTCCCTCTTAAGCTCCGCAGTGTGGGGACCAGCGTGGCAGTGGCAGTAAATAGGGTCACAAGTGGGGTCATTATAATGACTTTTATAACCCTCTCTAAGGCCATAACGATAGGTGGGACCTTCTTTTTCTACGCCGGGTTTGCGTTGCTGGGGTGGGTCTTCTTCTACTCTATGCTGCCCGAGACCAAGGGTAGGACACTCGAGGAAATGCAGGACTATTTTGGTAATTTCTTCATCTGGAGGACTCCTAATGCGGTCAAGGAAAAGCAATTAGACGAGGACAAATTCGACAATCACGGTTAGGGAGCGGGAGGACGGGTTAATGGTGCCCGACCCGAATTATGCAAGTTCGGGTTTGCAAAAGCCCTATTAAATAATGGTTGGAGTATTATGGTGTATATTTACTAATATGCCCTCGGATGTGTATGTATAATTATGTTTTTTTTGTTTTGTTTCTATTTTGGAGTTTTCAAAGCAATGGGTGTAAACCCCATGCACGTTGACAGATTAATTATAGTTAGTGGAAAATAGTAGGAGAAGAAGTGAAGTTTGGGCTTTGATGGGTTTGGGGTTGTGATGCATTTGGTCAACGTATCTACAGCTCAGTGCTCAAGCTTAAGCCATATTGATTTCCGTCGCCATTCTCTTTTTTTTTTTTTTTTTTTTTTTTTTTTTNTTTCCGTCCCCTTTTTTTTTTTTTTTTTTTTTTTTTCAAATTTGTATTTACATCTTTTATGTTGTATTTATGTATTGCTTGGCGACTGAGAAATTGTGAGAAAATATAATTAAAGAAGTCGTGATCAATATAAGGGTATTACTCTCAGGACTCTCTGATTCTTGTTTAATTCTAGTTTTTGTCCCTTTTTTTTTCTTTTAATTTTCTTTTTTAACAGCTCACATTTCATGACTTCGAATTTTATGGCATTGCAAACTTTTACCTTGAAAAATATGGATGCATTCGATCCTAAAGAGAATCACAAAGTTCGTTAGTTATTATATGATTTGGATTCATAAAAAAGTGGCTCAAGGGCTATCATACACCCCTTACTAATATACATTATCATTTTGAGGTCTTCAATTCAAATTCTCCACTTTTTTGTTGATTTGTAAGGTATAAATCAAAATTGCATTATACACTTATACCTGATACAATATTTTTGGTCAATTCCTAACAGCTTTAGTTTATAAGATATAGTTGTCGTCTACCAGTTGCTTAGCCATCAACATTCACTGCTGCCAAGAGAAAGGAGAAACTATTAGAGTTGAAAACATTTTGCAATGCCAAGGTTTAAAGAGATTTTGATGAATGAGAAACTTTAAGAAGAAACAAGAGTTAAGCGTCCCCAAGATTTCTTTTTACATCCTTAAAAGGATTCTTTGTAATTTGGTTGCATTGTAACAGTAAAATTTTAAATTCCATTTATAAAAAATGGCTAAATGTATTTTTACAAACCCCACGAGGCACCCCACCCTTAGAATACAAAGAATTCAATTTGATGCCGTTCCTACACATTCCTCTCAACACTACGATGTGGAAATCCCTCCGGAAAAAAATTGCAGCTATAAGATGATGATAATTACTATAAAATACAGGCAATTTTGTACATTTAGTAGTGAAGCTCCATGAAATCTCCTTTTTACTTCTCAATCCCCTGCTGTAGATACTGTATCAAGTCGTAGCCAGCAGTGGTCCATTTGTTGTAGGCATCTGTGCATACATGGATCATGAAATTGGCCGCCTCACGATCACTCATCTCAGGATGAAATCTCTTGCGGAGATTTCCAATGGGGTCGCCCCGGCTGAAGCAAGGCAGTCCACTGTCAAGCATTAACAACACCGTGGCAATGATCCCATCCATGTATCGACGGGCAGCAAGGTATCCTTTCACGCACAAGCTGTGGATATCCAGAAAAGAATACAAGTTTAGAATTCTACCAACTAAAGAAAAAGTTAAATCTACAAAAAGATCATCCAGAAACATAGGGAGGAGGCAAAAGAAAAACAACAAAAATAATAAAGATCTTTACTACCTCACAAATTGGTTCCAGGTATCACTCTTCATAACCCCAGAAGGATCTAGCAATTGTGTCATCTCGTGGCTAAGCTTAAAGTGTGCACTTTCAAAGCGCATGTTTCCACCCGGTGAAGTTTCCAAGATGAAACCAAAATCAATATGAACAAGCCTTCCCACACTGCATTGTCAAGCATTTCAGCATCAGTTTTCCATTATCCTTATTCCCAGTATTGTTTTCTTTTTTTTTTTCTTTTTTCTGTCGGAGTTATTCCCAGTATTTTAGATCTTATACGATGTGTATATATAGTTAGCTAACAAAACAGATCAGTGGTTAGAAGATCATTTTTTTGGGTTTGTCATGTTGTCTTGTCATAGGCATGTGGCGTGCCTCATAACAGATTTACTCTCTAGTCATTACAATTTAAAATATTGACAAAAAAAATAAGAAAATAAAAATAAATGGATCATACTTATCAAACAGAAGATTCCCATTGTGCCTATCCTTTGGTTGAAGTAAAAGGCTGGCAACTGCATAACCAGCACTGCTGATTATGAAGTTTTCACGTGCAGCTTCAAAGCTGGGAGAGCCAACAGGTCCGTAGTCCTGTTGAAATATCTCATACAAACCACCATCGGTAGTTTCACCCATCTGACTTCTGCTCCGAGTATTAGGTACAACCTGCAAGACAAAAGATATATTGAGAAAGAAAGGCAGATATGTCTATGGTCAGTCTTTTAGCTCAAAGAGAAACCGATTGATAAATCCATTGGAATTGCATTTACATTAGTAACAAATTACTCCTTCATAATCTATGATACAATTAAATCCAATTGCATCCATAACTCCCACAGCAGATCTAAAGAATTTTTTTTTTTTTTATATTGACCACAATTTTATTAGAAAAACACTGGAAGAAATACAAGATGAATGAGCAGTCCATAAGACAACTAAACAACAGCTAGAACCCAACTATCAACACTCAAAACAAAACAGACCCCCAAATCAAGAATAATTGCACTAAAATGGATATTCCTGAAATGTTTTGACAAAGAAGCCCAAAGAAAAGCAAGCTAAAGATATGAATATCAGATAAATTCTCTCTAACACTAGTCCAAATTTAAAATGAAAAATTCTATAACAAAACTCATATGAAATCAATATTTTTTAAATTTATTGGTTAAAATGATACTATCGAAGTTGGAGTCTACTTTTGGCTGACTTGAGTCCCAGAATGTCTATTACTTGTGCTGTCCCAACCTAAATACAAAAAACCCAGACAAAGGTAGCCAACGAAAAAGAAACCAATGACCCAGGCAGAAAGTCTATAACTTATGCTATTCCAACCTAAATATAGAAAACCCAGACAAAAGTAGTTGGTACCAATGGAAAAGAAACCAATAGACCCATAAATCCAGAAAATTCTACATCAAAGAATTAATAAAACCAAGACTTCCATCAAATAGACTACAAAAAAGATTAATAAATAAATAAAAGATAGGCTGTAGCCTTTCAAATCCCTCAAACCCAAATGGGCCTCACTCATGCTGCAGACAAGACTTGATCCCTGTTTCACTTCTCACAGAGAAAATAATTTACAAATTAGTTGGAGGTATTGTTAAATAAAATGAAAAAGGTTCCTCTATAAACTTTTTTTTCCTTTTAGGTTTCATTTGGCAGATTTAACAAAAATTTAAGTCGGATAAGATTAACTATTAAAACCTTTGCTCAAATCTTAGACATTGGTTACCTAACTAACTTGGACATAATCAAGGCATTTCTAACAGATTTATTTTAGGACACATTTCAAGGAAAGGCTTATGAAGCATTTATTTTGAATATGTCTTAAACCATGCCAAAAATAAGAATAATGATAGAAGCCAAATGCAGCATGAAGCTTTCCTACCCCCACTCCCCTCTCTAGTAGAGTATTGAATTATAAAACTGAAAAATGTATCGTCTTAAAAAACCCAATGCTCAAATGGTACACTGGAAATTAGTAATGAGCAATATATCAGCACAAGAACCAACAAAGTAGCACAAATGCAATGCAAGCATGCATGTTCACACATGCACAACCCTACTAAGTGAATTGAAAGATATGCAAACCTCAATTATTCCTCTCTCCGGACCAGTTGGAAGTACACCATATGGAAACAAATAAAGATTAATTCCAACAGCTTCAAATATGTCCCTAAGAAGGGCAATCACTTGAAGAGCAAGAACATCTTGACGACAATCATCTCCAACCTTGAAGAAAGAGAGCTCAGTTAAGCTATGAACAAAGAAAACAACATACGCATTCCTTGTATGTCCAAATTACTACCATTATAAATAACAGATCACAACTAAAAATCACGAAAGCTAATTTAAAGGGAGAAAAATTAATAACATCCCATAATATAAACCAAGAAAATTGGAAACGAAGGATAGCCCATTATTGATAAGCATGGCTTTTGCAATAGAAAAGTTTGAAGAAAGGCTTCATGAGCAGGTTGTTTGATTTGCACTAATGAATAACAAGAACGGATTTTCCATAGGGGCTTTTAAACTAATACTTTTATGGATCTAATCAACAAGATAGACAACTTTGAAATGTATGTGGATAAACTTACCTTGAAAATACAAGCTTGTGGCTTTACATCATTCTCGTCCCCACCCCGATCGATAACATTAAATGTTATCATTATAGGAACTTTTGCTGCAGATTGCAAGGGTATTCCACTATCTACCCGGATGCCCCTGACAAGCTTGTTAGGAGCAGTTGGTAAATAGAGATCCTCTCCCATCAGTTCAATTTTCTCCAACTCTCTGTTTAAGCACATTAGCTATTAGCTTAAACTGCATGCTTACATACATACATACATACATGCATGCAAGCAGTATGCATGTGGATGTGTATAAACTAAAATAATACTATTTGTACACGCTTATCTGACCACATTAGTTGACCACCTTATGTGGCAGCTGATGTGGTCATGCCATATCAATTAATAAAATGGGTTGACATGGATTTTAAGTTTTTATTATATGCATATCAACTTATGTCATTAATTACATGGCATCACCAATCAACAACCATATAAGGTGGTCAGCTAATATGGTCAGTTAACAGTGTACAAATAACATTACTCGTATAAAATATGCTCAAGCATCAACAGATTACAGGTATACCTCCGGATACCAGCTCGACGTTCTTCCTTTGGAAGTGGAAAGAGCACACCAGAAATAGATGTAACCTTGTCAAAGAAATCAAATTCTCTTTGAAAAATGTCAAGCGCCTTGGGATTGAAACCATCAACGATGTGTTGCCTAACAAGTGGCAACAATGCTTGAAACGCACTATTCTGAAATGACAGCATCAACACATACAAGTTATTGAGCAAGGAATAATGGAAAACCTGGACCATATGAACGTTTGTAAATATGCAATTCAATCTAGAAACCTTTTACAAAAGTTTGTGCTACTGATGCAGAAACCATGCAAACATATTTTAGCTTCTGCCGTTCAACACATACCAAGATCTGGCACAGATACAGAATGGAACTACAATTTTTTGGTGATGCAATGAGTGTTCGATAACAGACTCTGCATTAGCAAACTAGTATGAAAATTTCTTGTGCCACAACTATGCATATTGGACCTGACTTATAAGTTAATGGGTGAGGCTGCCAACTAGCATATAATATTTCCAAGAATGAAAAAGTATCTTCTAAGCTCATACTGTCAATTTATGCAGAAGTACATAGATAAAACAAACATCTGTACCAAATTTAAGGACTTTGCTCCTTGAAAATTTATATTGGCCAACTTCAGTGAATTACAATGCAGGGCGTGAAGACATGCAATAAGTATCACCAAAAAGATCACATATTAAACGTATCTTGGTACTTGAAAATAGCCAAAAAATACATTTTACACAACATGGTCACCAACAAAACTTCCCCTCTTTGAATGCTATTAAGGTAAATAATACAAATCATTGAATGAAAAGTTTCAATCTGTATGAGAAATAAAATTATCATTGAAAGAAATTTCCCCCAAAAGAAAACAAAAAACACAAAAACACTTATGGATACTCCTTTGCATCTAGCATACAACAGAATTCAGCATACTAGATGTCACTGTTTCTATTTATCTCGTAATTTATATTTCTTTTATACATAACTTTATGTTATTATTTATCATGTATTGTCTAAACTTCAAATAATGCAATGCTGAACTTGTATTCAAAGCAATGCCAACCAACATATTCAAGGTTCTAACTTTCTATTTGGAATCAGAAATTTCTGTGGCATCAAGAATAAAAGTTAACATTATGCCTAAATTATGTGGTGTCAACTGAGTTCACCCATTAAAAAGTAAAAACACAAAGCCACTTCCCAATTCTGGGCATACCTTTGCAGAGACAATATCCTTCACAGTATCTTTTCCAGTATCTTTTGCAGTATCTTTTTCTGGTTCTGGAAACGTCTCACCCTGCCATCGTAAACACACTACTTATTACAAAACAAACCAAAAATCAATTAATACATTGACGGTATATGAGAATATGCTTTCAATCAAAAGTCTCTGTGCATATGTGGATTTGTGGGTTTGCACGAGAGAGAGAGAGAGAGAGAGAACCAGGCTTCACCTGTAAGTGCCAGATTAAAATATGAGCAAATATATCACTTCTTTGAGTTGCTCTTAACAGATAACCTTCCACTAATTTCTGCAAAATAATTTACGTAGAAATCAGATATATAACAAACTACTTACAAGCAGCAACACAAAGTATGCAGAATGGTATTAAATGGACTTGCAACTCCAGTACGTATGGTCCAATTAAGCATCCTAGACCTAGTGCTCAAAAGCCCATGCCAACCAATTTGGGTTACAAAAATGTGATTGCACTGACTAATGACTATACACAATAAATATTTAGTCCTCTTCCTTAACAGGATCCCAATCTGCTTGACTACATCATCAATCAACCCAAGGAAGATCGAGCGGCCCTTTTTAATTTTGTTTTTCACCTGTTTAAGACTTAAGGTTTAACATTTAGCTCTCAGGTTTTGGGGCATTTGTACCCCTTAAAGTATTAAAACCTATCAGGAATCGGACCACACAATCGTCAGAGAAGCTGTCACTCTGTGTGTGTGTGTGTGTGTGGAGTTCCTATGGTGGACATCCTTTTTCTAAGAAAAGAAATAACCACATTGATGAGGCCCACCCTGCAACATGGCCTAATGACTCAAAAGTGACCATGTATTTGTTCTTCATTCAAAAATCATCTGTCCAAAACAATAAGCCAAATCAAAAATCCTTTAGCCAGTTGATTCTCTTTATCATTTTAGTGTTTATTGGAAACATTATGTTTGTCTGTCTGTTCCGTCACAATTAGATGGCTAAATGGCATACTATTTAACTATGATATGTAGAGTTGATACTAAAGGGGACCTAAACAATAAACAGTTTGGATAATTGGACCATAATATATATATGTGATAGATTTTATTTCAACTGTGATTTCAATTCCTAATTTTAAATATTTAGAATATAAAAAGCATACAGATTTGTACTGACATCTTAATAGTATAATATTATTACTTGTAAAGAGGGAAAAAACTAGTAAACAACTTACAGAAAGCCAGTAATTCACCTAAAATATATTCATCTACAATGTTCCATTTTTTCCGCTTTTTCTCTAGAAGACATTCCATTAGTTTCACATGATTCATATCAGTTACAACCAATGTACGTAGGTAGTGTATGCACTTTTTAAAAAATAAAATAAAAATAATGTATGCATTAATAAACATCTGCATGCACACACTCACAGACAAAACTGATGGATGAGAAGTATTTTCCCAGAAGTAGAAGTGCATACACTGAAAAGGGATTTTCTTCAGAATCAGGACCGGAATATGATCAAACACTCTTGAAAATGTGTTCTAGCACACCAACACTGATGCAAATACTTTATTCATACAAAATGAGTTAGACCTATGTTATCACATTATATGGGAGAAAGATGCCAACATATGATCTTAATTATCTAGTCTTGATTGGATCTATACTCATTTGCACACATCAGAAACTCCAAATTGTATCATAAACAAAGAGGAGAGTAGTTGTCCATATACACAACAAGAAAACATAGTTTAATTCATGTTCTGTAATCTAAGATTTAAAATATGTAACGACCAGCTTAATTCTTCAAAAATGGCCATATGTTTACTCAAAATCAACCAGACATAAAATAAGGCGCAATCACGAATATTTACGATAGCTGAAGATCTCCCTAAGATGGGTAGAAAGTTATAGATCTAGATGTCAATAAAAAATTATTCTTATAATCAGGAGTTTGAGTATGAATTTATCACTTTATGGTATGGGATTGAGAACATGAGGATTCTAAAATATTAACAAGAATGGGATACAAATAGAATGAAGTAAGAGACTCAACTTTGACTTATGCAATTAACATTTCCAATAACGGTCCTAATACAACACTGAATAAAAACAAATGCAGTTGAAACAATTAAGAATGACAACTTCCATTAAGTGACCCACCTCTTCATCATATCGCAGAGCCTGCACTAGCTGTGGCATGAAGAAAGTTACTCGTTCAGGAGGGTAAGACTCCAGAACCCTTAGAACATATGCCATGACACGAGGATGCCCCTTATATGCTGGACTGAGGAACTCAAGAGCTTGTGTGATTGAACAAGCAGCCCAGTGTGGCAACTGTTGCAAAAGTGCCGAATTTTCATCAACTGCCTTTGGGGTAACAAAATATGGCAATGCCTGAGGAATGGAGCGGATGTCCAATATATGTGACTGCCAAAACAAAAAGGAACCTATTACAACCAGGATGTAATAACTAGAAGATCCCATTGAGTAACAAGTGTGATAAGGTTCACATCAACAGAGAATTGATAACAATTACAAATTGAAAAAATAATAAATTTATCATAATTGGACAAGGCTAACTGATTCTGATTGTATTAAACTATTAAATTCAAAATACACAGAATTTCTAGAATGTAAAATATTGGATCGACAATACTGGTTTCAACTTTAGAAACAACAAAGTTCCAGTGTGACAAGTGTTTTCAGTCACCCAATCAATTCCATTTGTTCATCTCAGTAAGCCAAATCAAAACCTTTGCAATTACACTCCTGATTAAAGACACCCATACCTGGACCAGCTGGGTTATTTCAGTCTTCAAGAATGTGTTTGCTGGGAACCTTGAGGCCAGGGATAAAGCAATTCGAGGATCTACAGAAAAGGCAGTCCTAGCACATTCAATCCATTTATCCGAACTAATTTTTGGCCGAGAAGAGGCACTCTCCCTGAAAGTCCATGGCAATTAAAAAACCAATAAATTAACATTTACATGAAACCATGGGTAATGAAAAAAGGATATAAAAACTTAAACAATGTGATGACTAGATATGCCAATAAAAGATTACTTTGAATTAGTGGGTTGCGACCAAACTTCAAGTCTGTCAGCCTCATGCTGGCATAGCATCAAAAGTAGCTGTTTCCGCTTTTCTCTTCCCACAGCATAGCTCTCCATCTGACCCCATACTGGGTGATATTGATCATTCTGCAAGCATTTAAGTGATTTTATGGATGGATTGCAGAAAAACCTCACTAAACTCCAATAATAGAGACAACCGAAAATAAGAATGCATTAGAAATCCTCTTCATGAAGAAGAATCATTAAATCAAAACTCTAATGGCTGCAAATCCTTATGCCGCAACCATAGTCATCTTACCGCATCAACCAAAGTGCTTCCATTTTCACGTCCTCTCCCTTTTGAATCAGATTGGACTGCTACATCTACTCGATCATTTGAAAGGTAGTGGAAAAATACAGAGACAGATTGAGCTTCACTCTGAGAAAAGTTCATATAGCTTGTGTCATACCATTCAGGCTCATAAGCAAACCAACCCAAAGAGGCCCTGCAACATGCATAAAGAGAAATTTTCATGTTTCAAACAGATTTGAGAAGGTAATTTAACTTGAACAGAAGTTACATAAGAACCTACATGCTAGACTGCAAGACTGTACAAATCATTAATGAGCCAAAATCAGAAACCAACTTGCTAGTATGCATATGGGACATAAAGTTCCATTCATTCTTTATAAAACAGAAACCTTCATATGAGAAATTTTATATCATTAATGGGCTTGGGTAGAGTAAATATACCAAATGTCAAGTATTAAAATTACCGTCCAGTCTTACAGCCAAACTTCCCTCTATAGAACATCAACAATACAAATTTTGCAAATTCATATTTGCAAAACGCAGTGACTATCATATAGCCATAAAGGCTCCGAAGCTATAAAAAAAAAACGAGAAATAAAGAGCATATTGCTAATTAACAATTATGACTGCAGGTAAAAAAAAATTTGAGAAGGTTGCAGTCATGTAGGACTACAACAGAGAAGGTCAGGGCCAGCAAACATGTAAGAAGTACTCAAATTCCTACATCAACCTTCTAAATATTCTGGTATATTCGGCATCCACTGATATTTAGTAAATATCAGAAGTAGCTTTGGATCGGATAACTTGATAAAAAAATAAACTGGGAGCGGTAAGCGGCAGCCAATCCCGATAATGGGGAAAACAATACCTTCATTTTTGCAAAAAGCTGATAATTTGCAAGATACCATCAGTATACAAAAGACCCACTAGATTAGTTACAATTCGAATTTGTTAGGTGGAAATTACTCACTAGGAATCCTAGTGCTTGATCATCTATAAGTCACCTTGTTTCATGCTAGCCTTTAGCTATTCATCAAACGCAAATATATGTGTATATAGTAACCTTGAGGCTGTCTAGCGTTACCTTGTAAATTTCCCTACCAAGGATCCAAATTGAATCCAGAATTAAAAAACCTTTATTCATGAAAAGAATACACGCCCTAATCATCGCACCAGTGTCCTGGAATTTTCAAATGACCACAAAATCTGGAAAATTTAGGACAAATTGAATCCATATAATACCAATAAGGCATTCTCAATTTCAGTAGAATCCAAATCAGAATGAATTACTGACTTGTCATGAACACAGTTCACGCATGGTTAACTAGAACCCCCAAGATCCAAAAATTATATATACATATATATATATAGAGAGAGAGAGAGAGAGAGAGAGAGTCATATACACAATTATCTTGGTTTCAGTTGTTTCTACAAACATCACCACATGCAAATGAACTAGAACTAAAAGTTCATAGCACCCAAAAAACAATGAAATAAAAGTTCATCTGCATGAAGGCAATTATACAAGTGCAACATGCAAGCTAAGGTGCTCACATATATTAGTCAATGAAGTGTTAAAAAAACCAATAAATAAATATATCTAAGAATGCTGGAAAAAATTGGCAGTAAAAAGACTTAATTGCAGTCACCTGTAAATCCGGTCTTCCAGCAACTGAAGCCCTGTTTTAAAGTTCTGCAAATTTCGTTGGGATTGGCATGTGCAAAACTTGAGCCCAAGAAGCATGATGGTAAAAAAAGTACCAGTAGCTGCAGGATGATGTGAAAAATTCCAGGGCAGCTTTGTAGTCCCTTGTAACATTCGACCAAGGAGCAAGAGTTGCTCAACACTATTGTGTCGAACTACCTATACAGCCAATCAATATAAGAAGAAAAAGAATATATGTTAAGCACACATATTACCAGGTTAACAATTGAGAAACATAAATGGAGACATCTTCTACACAATAAACAACTTTTCATTGAGAATGCATGCTCCAACAGGTAGACAATCATCAAAACACATACACCATTAGTTTTGAATAGTCTTCCAATATCAATGTCTTTTAGACTTGTTAAAGTAGTCAGCAAAGAAAGTATACTTTGATTCCCATACTCAACTTCAAACACATTACCAGATACTAGCATGGGTGATTAGCAGTAAGAAATAGTCATTAATTAGTCATACATGCAATCTAATTCATGCTGAACAAAGGAAAATAACATCACACACACATGTATATAGATAGAGAGAGAGAGAGAGAGAGAGAGAGAGAGAAAGAGAGAAAGAGAGAGATCTAGCAAATTCCTAACCTCAAAGCGGTCAATGAAAAATCCAAGCCATAATCTATGAGCCATTATTTGCTCCACAGGATCAATTTCAGGCAGCGCTTCTGGCTCTCCAGGAGAAAGGTGAGGCCTTAATTTTGCAGCAGGCCCAGAAAATTTTACATCAGAAGCAAAGATACCACGTTTTGTATCAATGGTCCATAACCATGCATCAACAAGCTCCGCAAGGACTAGAGACCCCAGTTCAGGTGCAGCAGAAACTAACCAAGTCCAAATGAAAACACCAGTTTCCATTGCATCAGGTGTAGAAATGTAAGCTGGGCACCAGCAGAGAAGACGGAGAAGTTGTGAGAATCCCTCTATATTTGACTTTGAATTAGAGCCCTGAAAATGAAACAGAAAATGCTAACAAATCAGAAAAAGAAACATGAAGCCTTAAAAATTGGGAAAGCAAGAATGAAGATAAATAGCACATCTTTACCAGATTTGACAGAAGTAATGCAGTTGCCTGAGAACAAGTTTCGCGAAATTGTGACTTGTCCACTTCCCCACCTTTCTCTGCAGTATTAACAAATTGTTGTAGTAAACGCACAAACTTTGTGAGCAAAATCCCATTAAATGAATCATCCTCAGCTTGTTGCTGTTGAAATGCTCCCGAGATCAACCTTTGAAAGCCAGCACCAAATCCAGTTGGCGCAGTACCAGATTGAAATCCACCAATGTTGTTATACAACCTTCTCATGCCAACAATTTCTCCAGCATGGTTGCACTTCACTGTCGCACTGACTATAGCAGTACTGAGCACCTCCAAATTGAAGGCTTCAGTTAATTTTAAGTTTCCTCCTGATGCTGCAGCTGCAGCAGCCATGACTGCAGGAATATTTGCTGTTTGTATGCCATTCCAGCAATCAGTTTTACCTGTGCCAATCCTTATCTCAGATAAAAGAGAAACTACATCAGATGTATGCTGTGCTCTTTGCCAATTGTTGGCTTTACAGAGCTTTTCCTGCAATATGCAAATAAAAGAAAGAAACAATCAGACAAAAAGAAAAAACCAGCATTAACCTTACTACCACAACCACTACCCCACAACCAAAGAAGCAAAAAATTAATGTAGGGCAAAGAGAGAAATTAGAAAAATTCCAGCATCAAACCAGAGGTTTCTTTGACTCGCTCCAAGTCAACTCACACATCACACACAAGTGGAAATCACATAAACTTCAATTTATTTCACTGTTTTACTTTCAAGAGTAGCCCTTGCTATAAGGGTCTATTGGCATATGAATCTAGAAAGACCAAAATAATACGCTTAGGAATTCTATAAGAAATAATTGACTACATCTAAGACATTGATCATGTGATATAGAGAGACTCAAACACAATGAATAACAGACTCCGAAGTAATAGACCTAAAATATATGTGTAGATTGCATTAAAGACAAGAAAAGTAAGACTCAATCATTTGATATTTGGTACCTGGATGGGCTTATTTATCAACTTTAAACTTGGATGGGCTTCTGGCCAATCAAATGGCACGAAAAATTTTGTAGAAAAGCCCCTCATTTAGGGCTTAGGATTTAGGGCTTAACTAACACCCAAATTTGAGAGCTACACCCTACATTTTGAACAGCTATTCTACACCCTAAAAACTAAAGTGATGAAACATATCAGGACTAAAATCTAAACTTCAAAAAAAAAAAAAGACACAAACTTGAGCTGCCATTCGAACAGCAGCATGTCCACAATGCAGACTACCCACTCTTGAGAATATGTCAATGTGAAATGATTGAAGATAATTGAAGGAACATGGGGTTCTTAATTTCTTAGTATTGTAGATAATATATTTTACAACATGAATATTTTAGATATGATTTTACAGAATATATAATAAGACTACAATAATAAGATATGACAACATGCATAACCTACAGCAATCACTACCACCATCACCATTGTTATCCTTCACAGGTAACACCATATTTCTTTTCTTTTTATAAGACTATATAAAACTAGATTAATTCTCTGAGCATGATAAAATGAACATTATTTACCAATGTAGGACTGGCATACCACATGAATGTTCACAGATTTGGAAACTTATAAACTTCATGGATGGAATGTATAGTGGTCAACCTGTAGAAGACCCTGGCTAGAGCAGGGAGCATATGAAAGTGACTTGATGATCCACTCTCGAACAATCTTTTGGTACAAAGAACGAATTGTCACCACCCATGCAGGATCATTGACAACAGTAGACAGCGAATCATTATGAAATGAAAATAGCAGGGAATCAACACAAGATGAATTCCACAGGACCTGCATTCATGTAGTTCCATTTGTTTCAAATTTCTACACAAGTTGAATAGCAATGAGCACTGATTAACAATCAAGTAAATGAGTCAAGTTTACCAATACAATCTTACCTGAGGAAACCTATCTCTAAGCTGAGTCAGCAAGTTCACAGCAACATCCCTAATGTGTTCCTCTCTCTGTGACATACTTTTGATGAGAAAGCAAGCATGGGCAAACAGAGTTGACTCCCTAACCTCAGCTTCATTGCCAGTATCAGAATTCCGATCTTCCTGAACCCAGATCAAAGCAGAAGTGATGTTGACGTAGCATGCACACGAGAAATAGGAACAGCAAACCAACATCATATTAGAACAAAAGGGTATAAACTGCACTTCTACTGATTTAAATTATTATTAAGTCCTGCTTATTTTGCATGACAATTGTATTCGACATATTAATAATTTACATTCATGTATGAAGAAACAAACACATAAACTGAATTAGCTATCCCAACAACACCTTCAATGCAATATGATGCCTCTATAATATCCCTTGAATGATGAATGTTCACAGGGAAGGACCAAAAAAAAGGAAAAAGCTAATTTCAGAAGCTTTATGAAACAACAAAGCCATACCAGCCATGACACTGCTGCGTCAAAAGCCTTATGAACAGTTGCCATCAAACATTGGAAGACAGCGGGCATAAGATTTGGAGTTTTCAGGTATTCAAATACACAACTGAATGCACTTCTAGAAGCAGTTAAACTAGAGTCGCCATTGAGGATGCCACCATTGCTGCTAAAACGTATAATCTCCAAGAATGCTACAGCAAGAAGATAGGTAGCCTTCACACCTGCAAATCATTCGAAAGTAATGTTTAATGGTTTTGGAAGGCGTACATTCTAGAAAAGTTCACAGAGCATATTATATCTCTAATTTCAAATGTGAAGAAGAGATATGGAGACAATCAATGAATAGAAAGAATGTGCATCAAATTCGCCAGTAAGCACTAAGGAGGAGGAAATTAAATAACCTGATATAGCGGTCATCGATGCAACATCAATTTTCCCTCCTAGAGCAGTAGAAAGAGCAGCTCTTTGGGCTAAAGCAGCTTTCTCATTGCCACTCCCTCGACGACTGCCAGGATTGTGAAGAGCATTGAGTTCCAACTCATCTTCAAGCCATTTCACTGAGCTAACAACCTGAGAGAGATATTGTCGTATAAAACTTCACACACAGAAGATCAGTTTCATGCACATCAATATATACAATCATCCTGAGTTGGCTAATTCAATAAAGCAGTGCAATGTCAACTAGTAAGTACTGGTGGTAATCAGTCCACCTCACAATGAATTGCCTACAGCAATAACCGCTTAAACATCATAAAGTATAAATTCAATTTTGAACAGCAAACATAAAAAAGATTCAAGAAGAACATTGGTATAACTTAGGCCTAAGCATGAACTTAGAAATTAGATTTATTTATTTTTTATTCCTTAGAATCATTGAATATTTATTTGGCTTTATTTATAACTTTTCATCTTGTTCTAGTTCATTTCCCTATTCTCTTTATTTCCTCAGAAAGTGTTGAAAAGACACAGAAATTAAAAAATTGCAACTTGCCGGACTTTTGGAGATGGAGGAAGAAATAGAACATAAAGGAGGGTTTTTTTCAATTTTGGTAACTGAACTTTGATCCTTGTCCCAATTAGGTACCCGAACTATTATTTGACCCAATTTCATACTCAAAATTTTATTTTGTCCCAATTTGGTATGTAATGTGACTTCCTTCAAATAATTCTACCAGACTTTCCCATGTGTCATGCACATGTCTTATACCCACGGTCAGTTTAGTCTATTCACGAACCTAGGTTGACTAAAATGCCCCTAATTGTTAGTATTATTTGACGGAAGTCATAGTACCTACCAAATTGAGAAAAAACACATAAGTTTGGTAATAATATTTTTGGGTAGCTAATTGGGACATGGCCAAAGTTCAAGTACCAAAATTGAAAAAAAACCCTAAAGGATATAGCAAGAAATTGTGGTCCAAAAGGAGGTTAGAAAAAGTTTGCTTTGTTGATTTTGATAGAAGAGAGATAGCAAAAGTAGCCTTTGTATAAAGAGTCATGTCCTTGTGGGAAAAGTCTGAGAGAGCAGCATGTGCACCTTGCATATAATATGTTCTTCTTAAAGTAACAATATTTAGTCAACCCCAAAAATTAAAAAAAATTAAAAACAGTAGCAAAATTTAGTTGTACTGTGTGGATTTCTTCTCCTTAAAGATGGTCTAAATAAATTTGCTTCAGTCGCATTGTGTGCAGCAGGAACCATTGAAAAATTGTATTCATACATTTGATATTAGAGCGTAAAAAATGAAACAAAAATGGAGAGAAAAGATTCACTATCTTAAATTATGCAGCACACTCCTTGGGTTTTTTTAACTCCAGAAAAATAATAATAATAATAATTTACTTAAATTTAAATTTAGGAAAAATAATAATCAGTATGAATTAAGTTCACATTCGTACAACATCCTCACAAAGTGCCTAATCAAAGGCAAAAGCATAATTTGAAGCAACTACATTTCACATACAAAAGTCAAAAACCACATTCCATTTCCCAGGGGAAAAAAAATTATGTTAAGGAGACCATGGGACATACTCAATTTTAAATTACACAGAACAAGCATCTATCCAGGAATCAATTCCTGTTTATAACAGAACTAGACACAAGTCACACACAATGCATGTGCATGCAAGAGTATCTACACTGATAGATCAATGTGCAGAAAACTGAGCATGGGTTTTTGTTGTGGGGGGGGGGGGGGGGGGAAAGAAAGAGAGAGAGAGAGATTACAACCCTCCCAAAAATAAATACAGATAAACTTAACAGACGAAAATACAGATAGCAAGCCCATAACCATTTCCTTTACAGCCACGACATCAAAGGCAAACCCAAAAGATAGTACTAGTTACTATATGATGTAAATGAGAACGGGACAAAAATATTTCATACAAGAACTTACAAGTGGAGGAGTTCCTTGAGCAATTCGCCGAACAGCAGCAGCCCACTGTGCATTCCACATGTATGGTCCACCCACAGCTTGAAGAGGAATTGTACCCATACTTCCCACACTGTTCAGAGTAGTGGAAATCGGTTTTGAAGGTTGTTGAACTTTATGTATGGGAGGTGCTAAGCCAAAAAGAGCAATGTAGAACCACAAGTTGCGAAATAACTTTAAAAGTGAAGGTTCCACATCCACTGTAGGATCAAAATCAGAACATATTTCTGCTACAGCAGGAAGTAGTGGTCCCATAAAATCTGCTCCACTCCTGCAATAGTTAGATATCAGATAAAATTTTGAAACACAAAATGCATTGAGAAAATGATAAATGTTGAAAAGTATCAGAAAACTGAAACCTCCAGGGTGCATAAATTGTCATGAATCAAATAAATTATATGGAAGGCATTACAGCATGCAATCAAGAGATATTATTTTAAAGAATTCTACCTTCCACTTTTGGATTCAGCAGCCAGGCCTACATCTGAGCATAAAGATAGCAGACGGTGACGATACTCTGAACGCAATTTAGTATTTGTAAGACCACTGGCAATCAGAAGGAATCCTGCAGGAAGAGTCTAGAATGTGATTGAACCAGTGAGAATCCACTTTATAGAAATCAAGTCAAGCAATCAACAGTGTAATGTTCATATTCTAGACATTATACGAACCTCAACACGTTCTGTTGTGGCTTCTGGTGGCACAGTTTTGCTTTCGGCAGATCCTAAACTTGAAAGTTTACTTAAGTAACTCCTTGTCATTAGAACAATTGTCTCACGGTAGGACTTCTCAAAACCTAAACTTGCCATGCGCGAGACAGCATCAAGGAGCTGCAGTAAGGTATAAAAAAAATTGAGAAACCATGTCATCCAATATAATGAAACATTAGCTAACTGCTAACCGGATCTTGACCAGTAATGATCAAAATTATTTGTAAAAAATAATTAAACAAAAAAAAAGACCATATCAGAAAATATATGACCTAAAAGCAAGGGCACCATACCCGGAGTCTCAATAAACTAGGAGTTGAAGCATCGCCCTCTTCTAAGATTTCAATAAATAGAGGTAATATCATGTCTACGATTTCAGACTTGTTAACGGCAACATTCAGATCAGCTAGCAAGCATATAACATTAAGCTGCAGAACAGGAACTGCCTCTTTTTCTTTATCTTTATCAACCTGAAATTAGCAAGATTATAAAGGACTACAACGAAATTAAGTCAAGTTAGATACACAAGAACAGTTGACAACATTCATTACTTAAGGGAATCACGGTTTGGCATACCAAGCAAATGCCCAGTGTGCCACTGTTTTGAATACTACAGAAAACTTTGTGATAAGAAAAACCTTCCTCGCAGTGAAACAATAATTTTTTTAAAATACATATATTTCAGAAAAGAGCTTACAGGGAAACTCACAAAATCATCAAATACATATGCAAAAAGACACAACAATACACTGTCAGATATATGCATCTTTCCATATGTGCATCATGCATTTAAATCTGTTAATCAGTAACTGGTATAGTAAAGCCAACCTGTTCCTCATAATCATTTCGTTCACGAATACTTGTAGCTAATCCCATTATGAATGTGTCAACTGGAGCTCGCTCCTTGCTCCAACAGGATTCAATAATCTCACAACTTGTCTTCATCACACTCTCAAACATTGCTCCCTGGCTGCTTGACCAAGTATCAGCCTGTTCGAATCACACAGTACAAAAAGCAAAAGTAACTAAATTAAAATTTCTACCACACTGGTTTCAAATTGATATGTAAAATTTGGGCCCACCATACCTGTGCGCATACAGTTAACACAACAGGTTTGAGGCGGATGAGCAAAATACGCAAAGCCTGACCTCCCCGTTTGACAGCAACTTGTGCGAGGCCAGATAGTAAAGAACCAAAGAGCTCTTCACAAATTCTCAACTTCCGCCACACAGAGATTAAACATGCTTCAACAGCATCCATCAACAATGCCAGAGTCTCATGGGCCAATTTCTTGGCTGTTTTCACATCAGTATCAAAGCAAGCTAGGCAATTAAGAGTCAACTTGGCAGCAGCTTGATAAACTGACAGTTTTGTATTGATTCGGGCTTTCAAAAGCACGCCATGTTCATTCCAATCCCGCTTCCTAATCTGCCCACATGTTTCCTTAGCTCAAATAAACTCAATTTCTAGATTTTCACAAAGACAACACTCTAAAGCAGTAGCCATTCATTTGCAACAGCAATAATATTCAAAATGGTACAATTAAAATCCTTACCTTTAGAAACACTGACAAAGACTGTAGCTGCCTCTTTGCAATAAATCTAACCTGCTCTAAAAGCCCAGAATCAATGCGGGTTTTATCCAAAATATGAGCAATCAATTTGAAAGCGATCTCTTGCTTCTCCAAATTTTCCACAGACTCTTCCTCGAATGAAGCAACTTGCTGCCTCAGTACACCTGCACCACCTCCCTCACTGAGACCAAAAGCCACACCCAACTGGTCAGCCCCACTCTTCCACAAAGCGCTGCTCCCATTCATCACCAACGACCCCCTCGACGACGCACTGCCCGATGAACCCGACACATTACTCGCCTCATTTTTGGGACTGGAACTCCCATTCAGCTGGTGATGATGGTTCCCATTCAACGGCGAGCTCTGAGCCGACGAGGTCTCCGAGTTCGCCACAATTTGTCCTCTCGGAGTAACCGGCGACTGAGCCACCGGACCCGACGATGAAAACTGGTCGATAAGCATTGTAATCAACTTCTCGGCATCCGAAGGCAAAATCGGAGGGAAATTCTGCGACAGAGCTACAAGAAAAGCCTTCGAAATCCCCAAATCTTCACCGCCATTGCTAATCGCCAAAACCACGACCTCCCCAGTGAACCCGGCGATCTCCGTAGCGAAATCCGGCGACAATTCGGTGGCTTTCACCACGTACCCCAAGAAATCGACGAAGAAAGAAGTGATTGAGTCGTTGCCAAATGCCTGGGGCCAAAACGAGCGGCTGAACGACGACGGAATGGAGCGGAGGAACTCGAGGACCAGCGATTTGGGGCGGAGGTCGCCGGAATTGGGGCACTTGGAGATGAAGCGGGCCACGGCGAGCACGGCATTAAGGTGCGACCGCGTAACCCTAGGCGATCCGCTCAGGAGGAGCTCCGGCGGCGGAAACCTCCCGCAAATCCATGCGAGCTTCTCGGCGAATTGGGCCGGGCGCTCAGCGATCAGGTCACAGAGCTCCATCAAAGCCTCCATTTCGCAATCGAATAAGAATACCAGACAATCAAACCCAAACTAACGCAAAATAACAGAGAGTTTCAATCAAGGTCCTCAGAATTTCCGCCTTGTAGCTGTGGATTGGAAGCTTCCATGACCGTACAATGCGAGACAATGGGAGTTAAATTCAGGGTTTTCTAGAGAAGAACAATCGACCTGTATTTTCTTCTCCTTCTTGTTGTTGTCTTCTTCTCATTATGTAAAAAGAGCAAAAGGACTCTGTGTCCGGATTGGTAATGTCGCTTTTTGTTTTCTGTTTTCTGTTTTTGGGCAATTTTGTTTCCTGTGTTTTTGGTTTCCCGTTTTTTTCCTGAGATTCTAATTCTCTTTTTTTTTTTTTTTTTTTTTTTTTNTTTTTTTTTTTTTTTTTTGGCTTTTTAGATTCTGTTTTTGGTTTCTTTTGGAGTGCTTTTCTGTGCTTTTGCTTCTCGATCCCCTCGGATCCTCTTTTCTGTGTCTCGTTCTCTCTCTGCTTTTCTTATTTCCGTCATCACCGTTTCGAAACGCAACGTACGGTTGCTGGTTGCTACACGAGAGAGTTGAGTGAACTCGCATGGCACGTGAGTCACGTGACTTTGACTAGATGATGATATGTAGTGACAGTAGTGTAATTGAATAGGTAGTAGAAGGGCAGTTTTGGTTATTTGCGTATCATTGCTGGCACGATTGATTTTGTGTTGGGCCACTGCACTAAATTGCATTTAGTTATTGGATTTAACTATTTAAGTCATTGGACAGAGCTTAGCTGTGCGGCTTGTGCCTGAGTTGTGGGGTGATTTGATGCAAATTAATATGAGGAGATCTGTGGAGCTTGGATACCATGTGTAAGTGGAGCTCTAGATATATTTTCATTGTATTTAGAGCTGAGATTGCAATAGTTCTATTTCTATATGAACTACAAGAAATAATGGGAGGCAAATACATGAGAAAGCAATGATAATTAATTAAGGACTCCTAAAGATGAGTCGTCCTTGTTTGAAAAAAAGGTACGGTGACTGTTATTGTGACAGTGTATATTTGATACAAGGATGTGGCAATCTAATAACAACATTCAAGAAAAAACCACGTGACAATTAAGATTGAAATTTGAGTAAAATTAATCTGAGATATAATTATCAATTAGAGCATTGTTCCATATAAGCAAAGAGATAAGGGATTCAAACTCTGGCCTTGTTCTATATATAAGCATTAATTTGTTAGATCAATATCATGATATGAGCATTGATCGTTAATCGACTCATGTACAAAGACTCGCATGCCTTTTTTTGGGAAGAGAAGGATCGATAATTCCATCAAACTCAACTAAATTAAAAAAGAGAAAATCTCCATATCTATATATAGATGTTGGTGGTCATTGATTTGTGTCTTAACATAAACAAAATAAAAACAATATATATGTTGATTGAAAATCACAAAAAACAAGCACACACACAAAGTATAAGAACTTATAATTACGTAGTTCTCCTTTAATTGGACTATGATATGAGGTACGTACGTTAGAACTTGCCAGTTTCAAATAAATTGCATAGATTGTAATCACTACATGTTCTACCCTTACGAGGATATATATATATATATATAAAAAGTTATGAAATTATATATATTTGCTAAAAAATTAATTAAGCAACATGGTTTTCCTTTTGCTATTCATTCTCCTCAATTAATTTTCTTAGATAACAAATTCCATTCAAGAATTTGTGCGTTGATCATTATCAACATGATTCGAATTTTCAACAACAATAAAGTGGTCAACTAAAATATAATTAATTACTTCAACATTATCTTTAATTATCAATTTCTAGACACTAATAAACTCACTACGGTACCATCAAATTCCTTCATATTCGATCTTAAAGATTACTGGAGCAGGATCACTCTCATATCAATATATGAACCAAACTTTAAAGGGCAACTAGTTTTTTTTTTTCTTCAAAACATTTAATCTAAATTTGTTTAATTAAACTACACATCAAGATCAAGCCACCATCAAAATCAAGCAACACCAAGCTAGCTCTGTATAATATTCATGATATGCAGGCAGTAACTATTCTCGCACATATATTGATTATGCAACTAACACATTCACAAACACCAATTAAGGTGGATATATAAGGCTTTATATGTGTAAACCAGATATGTCTACCTCCTATTCCATAATAGAAAAAAAAAATAGCAGGGATTAATTTCACTGCCAATCACAATTCACAAGAGAATATGTATAAAAAAAAGTTACCTTCCTACATTTTAAATATAAAACACAGATATATATGAGTACATGATAAAATCAAATCATGCATCTTAATTAGTTCATAGAGTACCAAATTCATCACAAAATCATAACAACCTTGAAAAAGATCGAAAAGAAAAAATTGAAAACTAAGAAATTAATATGCAATCCACACACTAATATATAATATAGTACAATCTTCCAACTAATAAAACCAATCTACTTAATGAAAACAAAATAGTTGATAGATTCAGTGATAGAGTACTCACTCACTCTACACTTGTATCGAGGATTAAACTCTTGTCTTTTCTTCCTTCTCTTCCTGTCTTTTAAAACAGTTTGTCATTGTGTTGAACAGTTGGGAGTATCGTTCTCATCTGTCAAAAGGTCCCTTAGGGTCAAGTTGTTTACAGAGATTCAGATAGGTGAGATAAAGAACTCGATCCTTGGCGCCGGTTCGATGGTTCTTGGTGTGCTTACAGAAGTACTTCAACTGCTCCAGAGTGCAGCATCCGAGCATCTGCCCCAGAAGCAGAAACAGCCAGTTGATGCTCTTCTTCTTCTCCGCTATCACCGGCTTCACGGTGTTCTCCTGGTCGCAAAACTTGCAGGCCGGCAGCGCCGGGTTCATCCACACGCCCGGCGCCCGGTCGTGCATCGCGTTCTTGTTCTCGGCGATAAACCTCCCCACCTCCATGAACTTCTCCTTGAGGTCGAACTCCATCACGTAGTGCTTCTCGCACCTCTTGCACTGCACGTCCCCGGTGATGGTGTAGATCTCCCTGGAGAGCAGGTAGTTGAGGGACTGCACGGTGGCCCGGCGCGTCGTGGCCCAGGGAAACGGAGCTGGGACCATGTCGCTCTTCCCCCCGCGCGGAGCCTGAGTAGGGTTGCGCCGAGAGCGCGGAGGGCGGGAAACAGTCGAAAGAGAAATATTCGAGGGTGGAATCGAGTGTGGGGGTGGGGCTGGCACCGCCCCCGCCTCCGCTGCCTGCGTTTGCATGTTTAGAGGGTGTGAGGACGAGAGTTGAAAAGGGTGGGGCGATGGGTTGTGGGCCAGCAGCGACTGTATGAAGAGCTGTCGTGACGCAGGCTGCCGCTGCGGATGCGGTAGCGGCGGTACTTCTTGCGGCGGCTGCTGATGCTGTATCTGCGGTGCTTCTTGCGACGGCTGCATGAATAACTGTTGCGGAGGCAGCGTCGGTTGAGGCTGTGGTAGCAGAGGATCTACTGCGACCTCCGGTGGCGGCGGCACTCGACGAGGCCGAGACTGACGGTTGGAATTGAGAGAGAGGGTGAGCATGTCATTTTCTTCTTCGTCTTCCAAGTCGGTGGAGAATCTTGTTGGTGGTGTGAGTTGGTGGTTGCAGTCTTGAATGTTGTTGTTGTTGTTCTTTCTCTTCCTGTTGATTTCTTGGTCTTTGTTGACATTGTTATTGTTCATCTCCTCCTCTGGAAAACAAAAATTAGGGTTTTCTAAGAAGTTGAAAGAAATTAAGAAACCAATTGTGAAGTGGGTTTGAACGAAGACAGGGTGGTCAAATATAGAGATAAGGGATTTGATCGAATTAAAACAGAATTTGTAGGAGCTATGAATTGGGATTGGGTTAGAAATTATCTATTACTTTAAATTTTGAAATAAATTAATTAAAATTAAAATTAAGGCTATTCAAATTCTTTCTTACTCTAATTAATATTTTTCCTTCTCCTGTTCACGCTGGGAGGCTTTACCGCGTGGCACTGAGCAATGAGAATTTGATGCCTAGTGGTACTCGATCTTCTTAAGGCCCACTCACATGCATGCATGTCTATTAATTTGAACCTATCCCATAATCCAATATTTCAGTCCTATACTACTCCTAACATATATATGCATGCATGCATGTGTCAATAAACTAAATTATTTATATAATACAAAATTTATTTATATATATATATATATATATATCAGAGTCTTTTAGTTTTTCTGGTAAACTATGTATAAGAGTCCTGAGATTATGCAGAGGCATGCAGTGGTTCATACAATCATACATGTACTGGTAGCTACAGCCCACAGCTAACTGTCATGCGGAAGAGTTATCTTACAAGTAGAACACTGATTTTTTCTAAGCTAATTAAGTAATTAAACTTTAATTATGTCATCCTTTTCGGATTCGAGTCCTCCACTGATCAGTTTTATGTGTTTTGTCTTTACTAGACTTTGTAATTAATCCTAGTATATATGCGGTGTCGATCTTTTTGGATGTGTATGCAAATCAAACATAAACCTTTTTTAAATACAAAAACAAAGCACAACAAATAAATCCATATCGATCTATTCGGATTCGGGATTCTAATATTACATTATTTTTACTTAACTTTTAGCTCTAGTTGTGTATAATTACAAATTTGATAACGTGTGAGAAAAAGAACACTTATAAATAAGTATAAGGTTGAATGTGAATCTTTGAATTTGTAATAAATAACTATAATTGAAGCAAGTAAACACAAGTGTAAAGGAAAATCTATTTTCAAAGTAAATTTTAGCTTTAATTTATGACTAAGGTCTAGTAGAATTCCAAAGTTTGTCTAAAATTAGGTAATGGCATTTTTATTGTAGACAGACAACTAAATTTTCGTTGGTTTTGGTGACGACCCATAATTGAGCTCTGATTGTTCTATCATATCCTATGAATCTTTGTAGTTCATGCATGAGCTATTAATTACAACGTAAAGTATTTGAAACATGCATCCCCTTTGAGTAAAAATTTACAAGTTATCATGAAACAATGATTTTCAAATAAGAGCATGAAAATTAAAATATTACATTCATTGAACTTTTTTATTAATTATGCTTGAATTTCTTCGAGATATATGATCTTAAGACTAATAAACCTTTGCAAATTGAAAAAAGAACCCAATATATGATATATATATATATGCATGCATGTGTAAAAAATTAATGACTAGTTGAAGACTTGAAAGTGACCAATTGAACTCATCACCATGTAGAGAGCTTGACAACAGTCAATGCAAATACCAACTTAATTGGATTAATTAGGACTGCATAAATTAATGCAAGTGCCCTATATATCTAGCTAGCTAGGCAAACTCCCAAATTGCGATATATTTCCATATTCAGTCACACAATAACTAATCATAATGAAGTATCCATGCCATTTGTTTAGCAAATTGGAATTATATTTTATGTAAATTTAATAAACATTAACAAGAAAGAAAAACAAGACTGCCCGCAAATTAATGAAGGAACAAGAAAAATGAGGAAAAACAGTTTCAAAGCCTATACCAGATTCACCAAAGAAAACCACCCATTACTTTTTGTGACTTCGACCATCATACAAAATTGCAAGAATTGGTAGAAACTTTAAGACACTAAGTTTATTGTTCAATTCAATATCGCAAACTCTTGAATTAATATGAGAAAGATAATAAAGACAAGAAATCAAATAACAATAAAAAAAATTATACGTAGAAAAAACTAACAAACAAAAAGTATAAGAATAATAGAGAATTTCACTCACCCAAATTACTTTCAAAGAGTCACTCTAATGTTGAAAACGGGTCCAAGTTTGACTCAACCTCCCCTTAATAAAATAAAAACAATCTAAAAAATGGTACAATGAAGTCCAAACACTAAAAAGGCTTATTTATATTATAGGCTCACAGAAACTCTAAGTTATATTAGGAAACGTCTCATAGACCAAAACTTATAAGGAATACGAGAAAAGGGACAAACTACTGACAGACCCCCAGGGACGGAACATAGAGTGAGCTAACCAGGTTGTGTGTAAATCTGAATGCCCAATCAATTCTAGCCCACACCCAGCCTAAAGTTTAGCCCAATAAGTTCCACCACCAGCCTAGAGGTTAGCCCAACAAGTTCCACATGCAACCAACACACCAAAACCAGTTACTCTTTTTTTAACAAATTATAGCTCTGCGTCTGCCTACTTTTTAAGGCTGCCTCCGTCCCTGAGACGACAGACGCCTCCTGTTATGATTGGTGGAGCCCAAAACCATCTTTCATTATGCGGGGGGCCCACCCACTATCTGACAGCATCATTTCAGCCTTCCCCTTCTTTTTTTTCTGATCATGATATTCCTTCCGTTGGTTTTGCTGTCGGGGCCTGTAGCGGATCCTAAGAAGAAAAAGGCTGAGATAGAAGAGGCATCATCAGAAAAAAATATTGGTGGTGTCGGTGTCTTTTTTTTTCTCTCTGTGTGAGTCTCTCTGTGCGAAGAAATACTCAGGGGCTGCTGCATTTCCTTTTCGGTGAAGCAGAGGAGCTTGCTATTACGAAGAGCAAGCAGAGAGTGTATGTTAGAGAGAGTCAAAGCAAAGAATAAGAGAGAGATTCATAGATGGATGTGGTATCAGCTGATCCATATTCTTTGTAATTTCTTCTATCATATTAGTGAAAGTGGGTGTGCAAAGTGGATGTAGGCAGTTGAGCCGAACCACTATAAATCTGTGTTGATTGTTTGTGTAAATGCTTCTGGGCCATTCCATTTTTGTATTCATTGCAGGTGTAGACTGGTGGAGTTATTAAGCTATCAGTCCTAACACACCCAACACCCGTTCCCTTAGAAGCATAATATCTAGCAGCATCCCAGAACTGTCAATAAAGGCCAGGCGGAGGCATCTGCTCCAACTCACGAAAATGATCATCCAGCGAAGCTTGAAATGCCAATCGTCTGGCTTTAACCTCAGGTTTAAAGCGACTCCAAAGAGCTTCTTCAACCTCCTGCAAGGCCTGCTTCATAAACTCATCATCCTCCGGAGTATGCTGACTTGGAAAATAGGGACAATAATTACAGGGAAAAGGGATGATAGGCTTGTAAAAAACGGCAGTCTCTTTCTTTTTCCATTTCTTTCTGTTTTCTAACGATTGAAATAAATAATCCACTGTAAACCAATCAGTCAGATGTTGATCTGCTTTCTCCACCTTCGGGTTGTTATCTTGTGCTAGTGAGCTATAACCAATATCCCTCTCTGACTCTTCATCATCCTTCTTCTTCTTCATCATCACCAAACTTTCATCACTGATCACAGCTTCTCTCTCTATTTTCTCTACTGGGTATTCCAAATCAACAACAACTTTCTCATTCTGGGTATCACCAGAAACAACCCCAGAATACTTCTGGATAACATCATCAAAAGGGTGAAACATCTTGTGAAGCTCAACCACATGGGAAGCCTCCTTCCTCTGTTCATGGCTCTGAAACAAGACCGTGGTCCTCCTCACCGCCTGCAACATAGAGAAGAGCTCTTCAGGGACATCATTGTGGGGCTTCTCTTGCTTTGATATCTCCTCCAGTTTCGTTTGCTCCTCACTGCTCACTGTTTTGAGCACAGACATGGCTGCCTTAACCTCTTCATCGGAGGGCCTTAGTGGCAGCGACTTGTAGAGTTTCGTGAATTCTTCCACTGCTTCTGAAAAGGGAAGGGATGAAGGGTTTCGCTTGCGTTTTACACCCATGGCTATGGTGTTGTGTGGAATCTTCGGTGAGTGCCAGCAAGAAAAGATTAATTGGCAAAAGATTAAATTACAACAAAACGAAACTAAAAAATCAACAATAAAGGATGGACGAGACTAGAGAGAGAGAGAGAGAGAGTATCGACAGACTCATCAGAACTATGAGATCCACTGGTTAGATCGTTGCCAATGAACCCTAATTCAGAAAAACCCCAAATAAATGGCTTCATGCATCTTTTATGATAGCTAGAACCAAACCCCAAAGAGACGAGAGAAAGAGAGAGAGAGAGAGAGATTACCTGGTTGCTTGGATTGTCCATATCAGTTGCGTATGAGAGTCTTCTAATTTAATTTCAGTAATATATATAATATAATAAATACCCTAAACCGCCTTAATTGGGCTCGGCCGGCCGAGAACGAGATTCATGGGCCAGATGGCCCTTTCTTGTGTTTGTTTTGGGCCTCAGCCACACTCCTTGCCATCATACATATTTGGGAAAAATTTTTATTTAAGACATATTATGATATAAATTGTAACTCATGACACATATTTTAAAGTATCTTAATGTAAGACACATATTTTAAAGTGTCTTAATGTAAGACACTAATTAATGGTTTGTATCAATGTAGGACAAACTGTCAACTAGTTACTCACTCCCTCTAAATGAGGGGTAAATTAATCTTTTCATATCATATACAATTTTATTTTTATTTTTGAATTTAGAAATAGTTTTAGAAATTAGACCCCAGTAAAAAAGATAAAATTATATAAGGAAGTTGGGTTTTGGTATTTTAATCTCTACATCTAGATCTATGAATTTGGTACCATTCTCTTATAAGTTGAGGAAAAGAAAAAAGGAAGTTGGATTCTTCCAGCCATCTTGGAGATTGCATTGGGACAGCATTGACGCTGTTTTATTTAGTACATCATATTATATATACCCATCAACTTCATCTTCACCTTGTTAGAAATCCTCGTGAGTAAACAGAGACTAAATAAACACCCATCTACCCAAAGGACAACAACGTTATGGAGAGGATATGGATTAAGATTCTAAACAATGAATATGTTTCTATCCTGTGAAAGTGTTAACAAAATCAGGGTGATACAAGAGTACAATGGGTTGATTATCATTGGTATTCACAATGATTATGTTAAATATATATGTTACTCATCCGAAACATCATTAGATGGAAATTCACTGTCTGTGTTTGTGACCGTAACTATCTGCTTAAGTTCGGATTCTTCCTCCAGTTTGGTTTCCTTATAATCCTTGGGAAGCATGTTACAATTAATGGTCTGCCATACTGGTCTCTCTGCTTGGAATAATCTGCTGGTTCAAAGCAAGTCATTAGAACTAGTAGTAAGATATAAATCACAAAACACAAGATGGGCATAACATAAGAGGCGGGACTCACGGATGCTTGCAGAGTGTGGGGCATTGAATTGTAACTGCATACTTGCAAGTGGATATCTCTGTGATTGAACTAATCATGGCTCTGGGCTCTGAGCATACAAATCTCACCTGCAGATGGATATAAGTAATGTTGATTGGTGAAAAGTTGGGAAAATAATTGAAAGCTACACAAATTTAATAACTTCATACCTCAGTCTCCCGTGGCTGGTTTGTAAGATCACAAGTCGTCCCATTTGTATATTGATGGGCATGATACCTACATGAACCATACAATTTGATAAGTGTATTCAATCTCTTCTTTCTGATCTATAGCAAGTTTATGATCAAACTTGTTTTACACATTTCATAAAGACGAAATCATACCTTTGGTATGCGTCTTTTGAGCGTGGATCTTTTAGAGTAGATATATCAGAGAGATTCTGGTTGAAAGCAGCAGTGGCCTCTGCATCATATACACCCAATATAAATTCCTGAACCACCTGTAATAAGAGAAGAAAGCATCCAATTACATGATTGTTACTATTTTCAGGTTTTAATAAGTCTGAATGAGCTCCCATAAGGAATGAGTACATCTGAAACGATGATGATAATAAAACTAATGCTACTGGTCTTTAATTCTCTAAATAATCGGCAAAGAAAAGGTCACCAAAGTAAGAAATTGACCAATGTCTTCGCTACCTATGCCACAGCAACTACTACATATACCATTAAGGATGGAAGAATGGCAACATAAAATTCAACCTAATACTTTAGTAATTACTCAATTGCGGGAATGCATGAAATACTGTGTGACAATGGTCCAACAATAAATTAAAGCCTGATCCATATTAGCCACTTCCTCATTATATGCTGTTCAACTGTTGTTAACGTGTATTAAAAAGGAGGCATCAGAAATAAGAACTAATAGAAGGATAATATATTTAAAAGTGAGCATTTGAGAAGCACATAAGAGGATACCTTCTCATCTTCCAAATGAACTTGTTGTAATTTCTTCTGATAGCAAAATTCATATGACCACCAACCCTCTTGCTGCATGAAGGAGGTCGTTAAGTTAGAGAAATTAACAGTAGATGCACAATCACTTAATGGGGGCTCTATATACAGCTAACTAGTATGGTTTTTTAGGTTACATAACTATGAGCTCTTCAACAGAAGGCTCCCTTTCAAGAAATTTTTATCTATTATCCTTTTTAAAGTAAGTGTAGGGGGGGAAAAATTACTAAACCATGGGACCACATGAAACACAGTTTTTTTGGGTCAGAGATCTTACTCTGGCAAAGCACTGGTCCTTGAGTACTTCAAGCAGCTCATCTGGTGTCTTCATTTTAACTTGTTTCTCAGTTTCCACAATCATGCTGCTAGTGTTCTGCTGGAGAACTTGCTTCCCACTCTTGGCTTCCTCCACCTTAGGCAAGTAACATAAAAAATTCTCTCCATTTTTATTGGGCATAACCACAGACTCCTGACCATCCTCCTGCAATATTTGTACACCCCATTATTGGGTCAACATGTGCACTTCATATTTCGTCAAGGAATGATAAAATTCACAGATAAATCAGAGAGGTTCACAGATTCTATCCACAATAATGAGGAACAATAGTAGGGAGCATGGTTCAGAAAAGAGCAAATAATAATATGTATTATTTATTCTGGACAAAAATTGTAGGAACTACATAAGGTGAGCAATTTGGAGGGAAAGGTTGTCGATAGCAAGTAGAGAACTGAGATGTAATAACTACATTTAAGCATGAATAGATTTGAGTATTTCACAGTCAAGTGAAGATGATAAACTGAAAAATCAAGTATAAGGAAGTGAATTTTAACAGACATACCATGATCCAACAGTGGCAAGAAATATACTTCTTAAAAATCTTTACGTAGAATAAAATCTTATTGACAGGTGGGGCTGCTCATAAATGTGCAATGTAGGAACAAATAATTAATACAAGAAAAACGAGAAAAAAAAACAAAAACCTTAACTTACAGGAGGAAAAGGTGAGTCTTCAGTATGGAATTCAATCTTGTATTTTGGCTCACGAGAGCTGCGACTAAATGTGCCACCTGTTGATCATTCAATAGAGAAGAAAATGAGAGTACTTTTATTTCAGCATAAGATATCAAAATAAACAAACAAATTAGAAAGACAAATAAAATAAAACTTCTAATTATAGCTGATAATAAAGTGAGAAACCATGGTTAATTGGCATGATTCTCATGTAAAGATCTAGAATGCATTATAATAGGTCCTAAAATCATAGTGACTGTTATTCACACTACAATCCACAGTCAGTATCTACACTGACCTGACTACAGCTGAACCACTCCATCATATGTTAAAACGGTCCTTTTGCCAACTCATACTTTTTTCCCAGATAAATAGTTCTACCTTTTAGTACTTCCCAACAAATTGCTTTTTTTTTCCCTTCCGCTTTGATATTTCTGTGGTTACTAAAAGACCATCACTCCTTTAATCAACCCTTTGCCTTTCAATAGATTGCTATTCCAGTCCTAGTTCCCATCTCATAACATCACTCCTTTGGTGAGTTAATAATATGTGTACCATCAACAGTCACATATCAAGTCTACCAATATATAACACAATAGACCAGTGAATATATTAGTAATACATGGCATATCCTCTAAGAAATCAGCTAAACTTAAAGCAATTCAATGTGGTTTAATTTGAAAGATCATGATGAACAGCCACTAGCCAGCATAAAACTCTGTGCTGTCCTATAACCCTACAAATTGATCATCCCGATTAATAATCACAGCTGAAGCTTCATCAAACTTATCTTATCAGGCCAAAAGTACATCACCAAAGACATTACTCAGAGACACTAAAACCTATGAAGCATTATGCCTCTGACTCAAGACTCAAGTGCAAAGTACTTCCAAATTCCACCAATACTTTCAAACTCAGCATCTGAGTGATGATGATTAATTGAAATCCAAAAACCCAACTAAAATATAAGAATTGTGTTCACAGTTCACACACACATGCTATGTCTAGTTGAAAAATGTACTAAATTTGGTAAGAAAGACATGATTTTTTAATTAGCGAAAGAAGGGTGTCACTAAAACAAAGATGGGTTTTAGAATTTTCAGCATAAATAATAAAATTACGCAAATGTAAGAGGGAAAGGGATTGATTTGAGAAGTGGGTAATTACCTAGGTGAGCTGGGAAGATCTGATCGGCCAAGGCAAGGTGGCGAAAAACGTACGAAAGCAGCGTAAAAAACACAACCACCTTCATTTTTTTACTTCTGAAATAAAATTTCTCATACCCAAGCGAAAAGGAGGAGGCCGTATTAAACCTTTGCTCTTGCTACGTCAATGAAGAAGACGACGAACAAGTTATGCACCTGTTGGACACCTCCACGCAACCAATAAACTGACGACACGTCATACATGCTAATGCCACTCTGTACGGTTCTGGTCACGTGACCTAGTTGACGCGGCCACATGTCTTTATGTGGGCCTGAAAAGCCCAGCCTCGTTTTTCTTGTTTGTAATGGTTGTATTGAGCTGGGCTTAAATTCGAAAACATCACTCCACATTTGAGTTGGGTTGGGCACTTGGACTTGAATTCCTCTCATACATCACAGCGAAAGAAATGTTGTTGTTGACATGCTTGCCAGTTGCCACCTTTGGTTTGCATTTTGATCATTTGATATGAATTTGCTAAAGATTTTGTTCTTGTTATTGGTTTTCTAAAGATTATCTTGTATGAATTTGCTTTTTCATAAAAGTAAAAAATTTTATAATACAAATATTATATTATCTGATACATTTAAATCTAATAATATAAAATTATACTTTAATAGAAAGAATATGAATCGTGTCGATATTAATATATTTAAAGTATATCTATATCACGTGCAATGCATGTATGCAGCGGCGGAGATATTGCTAGGTTTGGGGTGGTCATCACCCCTCCAAGCTTTTCTACTCCATAAACATGTATGCTATAAGTACATTCATATGCAATATATATAAACTTTCATAATTAAGCTTATGACTTCCAATCCTGGCCAAAAAAAAAGCTTATGACTTCCAATAAAAAAGACTTGTTTTTTTGCCTCTCACCCTCAATATAAAATTCTCTAGATATAACAAATCTACAACTTGAAGGAACTTTGTCACGAAGTGCTTAATATGTTGAAGCTATAAGAGAATATGTGTTTGATTATGCAACATGTCCCCAAGAGAAGTTTAGAATAGCCTTCAACTATAATATTCCTTTGACTATAGCTTTACAGCAAAATTTCAACCAAAGCAAACAAGGCAACAACAACCCTCAACCTTAAATATGTAACAAAAAAACATTGGGGCGGGGCTTAGAAATTAGAATACATAATGTCAAAGTGTTAGGCTTTGAGCAACAGGCTGTCTAGATCACGCCTACACACCTTAACTCGTCTTTGTGGGTGGTTGCCTCGTGCACTTTGCCAACTGCTTCTGCTTTCTAATTGGCGGTTCAATGGGTCCCGCCATAGTTCGTTACTTTTGTTTTTTCACGTGCTCAATGGGCCACGTGGGGAACACTCATTGGTAAAGCATATGGGAACGGTCCCACAGAAACAGAGAAGAATCGAGAATGGGTTTCCACCTATTGTTTTCCTTTTTTATTAGTTAATTGTACATTCCATCCTTTCTTATCTTGTTTCAAATACTGTTGAAAATACGTAAAATTAATAATATTAAAAGGGATTTTTTTAAATAAAAAATTGGTCTTGGTTAAGCTTGTTCATTGATTTACTCTTTTAATTTAATTGTCAATTGGGTTACGTGCCCCTTTGAAACTAAAGAATTGTGAAGACAAAAAAACTAACCAACCAACTAACAGAAGCCAACTCCAAAGAGGCAAGCAGATCAATATGCCTAATCCAACGGCCCCAAGAAACTTGGAATTGACGGAAAAAAGGGACCCACCATATTAAACAATATTTTATTAATATTTGAAGAATACCAAAAAAGAATAAGAAGTTAAAATATCGTATTGTTCTCTGCTTTTGTGGCGTTTACGTTAAGCAGTGAAAATCTTGTTCCTCCTACGCATTATAAAACAGGCAACGGACATTGGATTGTTTTTTCCTTCTACTTCTGACATCCCATTATCCCACATATTTTCTCGTCTGAGTTTTTCTGTAACATCTGAAGCTTCTTCACGAGAATTCATTTCCCACATAAGTTATACTTTCTCTCACCAAAATCTTGTTTTTCTGCCTTTTCAAAGCGTGCCTTTTTAGCTGAATTTGGGGGTTGCTTGTTTTTCTCGGAATTGGGATTTGTTTATTCTTGGATAGGCAGTAACAAATCCTGATTTAGAGGGAAGGAAATTCTTGTTTTGGTTTGTCTTTTGAGTCTGTGCTGTCTTGAATTTATGCTGTTCTGGTTAAGGGAAGAAAACCCACTGGAGCTTCAAGGGAGTAGCTCAAGATTTTGAAGTTCTTTCTTAGCAATTGAGCCCACAAAAGGAGGTCTTTGTTGGAATTAGCTTCTGGAAAAGTGCTTTGGTTTTGGTTTGCTGGTCCTTTTCTGATTTTTTGTATTAGTACTGGATTGAATTGTAAAGATCTCTTTTCTGGTTTTGGAATTGGTTTGTCATGTGCAGAGGACTTGGTTTCAATAAGTTGTTGGTTCTTGTTTCCCTGTTTACTTAATTGGATCAGCTAGTAAGTTTTTAGCATTCAGGTCTGTAGCAAGATTAAGTATTAGTTTTGTTTGTGGCTTAAATATTTTGTATGAATTGTTGAATGCATGATGGGGAAGCAAAGTGAAAAAAGGAAGAAAAATGCAGGAGAAAAATCAGGTGATAGTCCACATCAAAGCAAAATTGGGGATAACAGCCCGAAAGCCTATGATAAGGACACAGCAGTTTTCATTTCAATGTCTCAAGAACTGAAGGACGAGGGGAACAAGTTGTTTCAGAAGAGGGACCATGAAGGGGCTATGTTGAAGTATGAGAAAGCCCTCAAATTGCTTCCAAGAAATCATATCGATGTATCCTATCTTCGGAGTAACATGGCAGCCTGCTATATGCAGATGGGCTTGAGTGAGTACCCCAGGGCTATCAATGAGTGTAATTTGGCTCTTGAAGTCACACCTAAGTACAGTAAGGCACTGTTGAAGAGGGCAAAGTGTTATGAGACTTTGAATAGGTTGGATTTGGCTTTCAGAGATGTTACTACCGTCTTGAACATGGAGCCAAACAATGTCACGGCAATAGAGGTTGCAGAAAGAGTGAAAAAGGTACTCGAGACAAAGGGACTGAGGGTGAATGACACAGTAATTGAGTTGCCTCCAGATTATGTTGAACCAACTTATGCTATGCAGCCAAAGAAAGTGACGAAATTGAAGAGTAGGAAGAAAAAGGGCAACAAAAATGAAGAGAAGAAGGCTGAGGAGAATATTGAGGACAAGATTGAGGAAAAGAAGCCTGTGGAAATAGCTGAGGAAACGAAGGCTGTAGATATAGCTGAGGAAAAGAAGGCAGAGGTCAAGCTAGTTGTTGAGGAGAAATTCTGTAGTACAAAGGAAGAAGTTTCTAAAAGAAGTGTGAAATTGGTGTTTGGAGAGGATATAAGATGGGCTCAGTTGCCAGTAAATTGCACCCTCCTGCAACTAAGAGAGGTTGTCCGTGATCGGTTTCCAAGCTCAAGAGCAGCTCTTATCAAATATAGAGACCCAGAAGGTGATTTGGTTACAATCACCACTGATGAAGAACTGAGATGGGCTGAAGGATCGGTAGAATCACAAGGCTCTGTCAGGCTATACATAGTAGAAGTTAGCCCTGAGCAGGATCCATTCTTTGAGGAACTGAAAATTGAAGCTTACATGCCTGTGCAGCAAAATGATGTATCTGAGAATGGTAGCATGGTCAAGCACAAGGATATGAAGGGGCCATCTTGCATTGAGGATTGGATAATCCATTTTGCTCAGTTGTTCAAGAACTATGCTGGGTTGGAATCTGATACATACTTGGATCTTCATGAACTTGGAATCAAGCTTTACTCGGAGGCTATGGAAGAGACAGTTACAAGTGAAGAAGCCCAAGACCTTTTTGGCATAGCTGGAGGGAAGTTCCAAGAAATGGCAGCTTTAGCCCTGTTCAACTGGGGAAATGTTCACATGGCCAGGGCAAGGAAGAAAGTGTATTGCACAGAAGATTCTTCAAAAGAATCTATCATTTCAAATATCAAAACTGCATACGATTGGGCACAAAAAGAATACATAGAAGCAGGTAAGAGATATGAAGAAGCGCTGCAGATCAAACCAGACTTCTATGAAGGCTATCTGGCCCTTGGGCAACAGCAGTTTGAACAGGCAAAACTTTCTTGGTATTATGCAATGAGCAGCAATGTTGATTTGGAGACGTGGCCATCTACAGAGGTTCTACAACTTTATAACTCTGCCGAAGACAATATGGAAAAAGGCATGCAGCTGTGGGAGGAAATGGAAGAGCAACGCGTGAGCAAACTCTCCAGTCCAAGTACTGTTAAAACCCAGTTGCAGAAAATGGGTTTGGATGGGATGTTCAAAGACTTATCAGCAAATGAAGCTGCAGAACAGGCTACAACCATGAGGTCTCAGATAAACCTCCTATGGGGCACCATGCTCTATGAGCGATCTATTGTGGAATTCAAACTGGGGCTCCCTGTATGGAACGAATGTTTGGAAGTTGCAGTTGAGAAATTTGGAGTTGCTGGGGCTTCTCCAACAGATATAGCTGTTATGGTTAAAAACCACCCTACAAATGATAATGCATTGGAAGGTGACACAATTTAATCTTTTGCACTTGAAACTAATTATCTGTCACCTTTAAGTAGCTTAGACATCTAGTTGCTCATTTTTCTATCATTGCAGGTCTGGGGTTCAAAATTGATGAGATATTACAGGCGTGGAATGAGATGTATGAAGCTAAAAAGTGGCAGAGTGGAATTCCATCATTCCGGTTGGAACCATTACTTCGAAGACGAGTTTTGAAACTTTATTCTGCCTTGGAGCATGCTTAAAATGATAGCATTGAATACACACACTTTTCCTGCCCCATTCCATAGAGCATATAGTTGTGCACATTGAGGTAGGCATGAGCTTATAACTCTCTCTTGTGTGGCACAAACCTTGCATAATTGCATTGTTCATTTTTCCCCTAAGCTTTCGGTCATGTCATGGTTACAATTTCATGTGGATTCTCTTCCGACTTCTGCAGGTTTTCTTGCTACTGCCCTGTAAAGTTTCAGGCTTTCAGCTGTGGCCTCGTAGTTTCTATAAACAGTGGATAGTTGTGGATCCAAATTTTTATTCCGAGTAGTTGTTTGCGATGAAACAAATTTTCCATTCTCTTTTTACGTTAGGAGGTTTGAGGTGAAGTTGCAGGTCTTCATTTTAGTTAGCTTCTGCCCTTCATCCACATCGCTTTATTGCTTCTGTCATAATATTGCTTTTGTATTTGAAGCATCTATGGTGTCATGTTCTTGATTTTTTATTTATTTATAGTTTGATACTAGTGTGTGGTGCAAGTATAACTTGAATTATTTTGTGTGAGTGTTAATTTTTAGGGGAAAATATTGTATTGGAGTAATGAGGCTCTGTTATTTTTTATGGCTCTAAGAGTTCTCTATCTCTTCATGCTGGCATGTCACGATGTCTATGTATGTAAGAAAAGTAGAAAACATTTAAACACGCTCATACATTTTCGCGAAAATTTAAGCACAAAATTGTACATCAAATCGTCGATGTTTGGCCAACCTGCATTTATTGTTCACAAATTATGAATCCCGAATTTCATAATCACAGGTACATGATACCCGGAATTCATACCCACATTTTTTATTGTACTTTTATTTTTATAGGAAACGTTAAAAAGATGAAGTAAATTTCGGTGACGACATTATAAATCTACCCCTAAAGCCTACGATAACTGAACTCAAAACACCCTTGATCCACTTCCATTCACAAACGTATTTCAATTCTCATCAAGATTCACTTAACGATCAATATAACCTCAACCCCAAGTTTTGGGTTTCAGTTGCAGCACAATATGTTTTTCATTAACATAAATATTTATATACACACATCTATGTCAAAGAGATTCAAAGTTGGAAGCTAATAAAACGTACATCCAGATATAGGCCATCTGTACGTTTATGAAAATGGTTATTCCATCCAGAAATTTTGGCCCCTTTCTCCTTCTATATGGAATTATTATTAACCTGTACACAAAGCTATCCACGCAGATAGCAGGCTATTTACATGATATCTGACAAAGCTTCCACTCTATTCCGGCCGAAAGCTTGCTAGATTGGGGAGGGCAGCTGACTGAAGCTTCCTGATTTCAGGAGCAGTCACCTTGCAAGACTCCAAGGTCAATGAACGTAAATTCTTCAAAGGCTTTAAATACTGCAATCCCTCGTTGGTAATGCGAGAATTTGAAATATTTAGTGACACCAATGAAGTCAATCCTGCATTTAACAACATTCAGTTCAGTAAATGCAGTGCAATGTGTCAAAACTAGGTGGAACTTAAGATAAAGATAATCCTTAATGGAACCAAACACTTGATGGTCCAAACTATTTGTGCTCCACCCATCACACCAATTCCTGTAATGACAACAAGCTCTAGTAGAAGAAAAATCAGAAAAGAGAAACCAAAAATACCAGAAATAAATTCCAAGGATTTATCTGTCAGGTTGCAGTTCTGCGACAAATTTAGCCATGTTAGACAGACAAGATCTTTGATATTCTTCACCCCAGAATCACTCAATCCTCCACCACATATTTCAAGAGATTGAAGGTTCTTGAAGTCTGTTTGCACAAAAACATACAAGTATGAACTTTAAAATGAGAAGATTCATTGCTATAGCATTTTGATTACTTTCTCGTAGATGTAATCCCCACATAGGGAGATCAGGATTCTGACCAGAAGCCCTCAGTGGATGGAGAGAAAACCACAAGAAAGTTAGATTCATAGAGGCTATAGAACAGGGAATCAGGATTCATTATATAAATAAATAAAGATCATACTGCAAATCTTATACCATACATTTTAAACAGTTTGCTCCGGAATCTGAAATGCGAGCACCAAAAAGATCCAGATGTGTCAAGCCAGTAAGACCTGCATCAGCAAGGGTGTAAATTCTATGACTAGCATAAAAGGCTTTAAGCTTCAACCAACACAAGGGAAGTGAGGGAAGCTAAAATATATCATTAAGAACATACAAATTTTGATGCCAAATATGTCTATAAAGTTTGCTCTTTAGAAGAGTATCATCACTTCTCTGACAGAAAAAAGAAAAAAGAAAGGAAAGAAGTATACGGATCAATTTGAGTACAACTTGATGCTTCCATCATAAGTATGGTTCCTGAACAAATAGCTGAGCTCTACCCTCTAGGGCTTAACGATGAGTGATATAAAACGAATGTGTATCACCTGCCTAGAAGCATAAGCCTGTCCCACATGCACACAAAGTTGACTTACGACATGGAGTACCTCAGTCTCCACTTAAACTGAAACCCATATTATCTACAGATCCACCCATCTTGGCCTAAAATAGGGGTTGCAAGCCCATACAAGGGAAGTATACACCTCCAAAGTCCACATAGTGCTTAGCAGCCAGCACAAAAATCAGGACCCATAATTCATCATAAATACATCAACATAAAGCATATACTTTTATGAAAGATACATCTAGACTACTTTAAATTCTCAAGACCCCAAAGTACGAACAATCCTGAAATTTTCATCCAAAACTAACTAGTTGCTTATAGCAAACTCTTGCATTCAAAGGAGCAGTACAACTTAAAATTCATGAAAATCCTTACTTGTAATAAATGCAAGTCCAGCATCAGTAATTTGACGAGCATCCAGATTAAGTGATTTGAGAGATGTCAGTCCAGATAACTTTTTCAAGCCACCGTCCGTTACTAGGGTGAACGATAGGTTCAAATTCTCCAGATTTGTCAAACCTGAAAGTGACGACAACCCAAACCAACTAATTTATGTTAGAATCTCTATAAGGGATAATGGGTTATTAATATAAAATTTTCATATGCTCAATAGAACAAAAAAAAATGATTGCTTGTAAGTTTTTGTAATTTTCAAATTTTAAGGTACATTTAAACTTTGATAATGGGACCTTGGTGGAAGAGAATGTCAAAAAATTCAAATCACAAAATAACAATGTAGCGTGAAACCATAACTGCAGCATATTCTATAGCTTACAATGAACAAAGAAAACATTCAAATCATGAACACAGCCAACTTTATGCAGGCATACAACCCTCACCTGAGAAATGGCAAAGCCCATTGCTTCCAACTGCAGTATCAGAAAGCTCCAGGTTCTTCAAGAGTGTCAGGCCTGAATAGAGAAAATAACAACATAAAATCAGATAGTTGGGCATGTTCTGTTACAAGGTGATACCATTTAGCCAAAACCAGAGCGAGCACAAAATTCCCAGCAAAATTAGTATTCCAAATCCAGATTATTGCAACAATCACTTCCGGCATTTTCAGCCACTGAGGGAACCCTACAGTTACTAAAAAGCACAAAGTATCCCCAAAAATAAACACTATTACAACAAATTTTAGTGCTTGATTAAACATAGGGATGGGAACCTAATGAATAATATCAACACTATAAACATCAACTACGCCTGTATATATATATCCCCCTTAACAAGCCTACCAGGGATTTCAGATATAAAGAACACAATCCTAAGTGAAAATGAACATGCAATTGTAAATTTGAATTGACAAAGAAGACACGCTCAGAATAGTCAAATGCATGCAGTTGAAACTTAAGGCAACTATCTCATATTTTTAAGCATTTAATTTTTAACCTCTGTAAAACAAAATATGTGAGTGTTATGATTGAAGCACCAATGCCAACTTCCATCCCAATTTAAAATATTTGAAGAAAACTCAGCCATGTAAACAATATCACTGTCATCCAAACTGGAAAAGGGTAGAACCAGAATAGTAAACCTGCCAAATTAGCAAGACCCTCGTCACCTATCTTACAGGAATCCAAATTCAAGCTCTCCAAATTTGTTAAACCTGCTAGAAGCGACACAGAATATGAATTAAATTTATGACCACAATCAAAAAGTTGAGAGTATCTCTTGCATTTGGGTCAGCCGGGACTGAAAAACATATTATACAGAATATTACTTCTGTAAATATGTACAAGAGCAAGATCATCTTAGATAGAAGAATTTGCAACTATTTATTTACTCCACAAACTATAGCACAAGCGGTGGTCCCACAGTCAAAATTAATATTTCTACTTAATATTTCTACATTAAGTAGCTAAAACAGATCAAATATGAAATCAGAGAAGAATGGAAGAAGGAAGGGAGAGGGGAAAGAGAAGAACCTTTTAGATGCACCAAACATGCATCTGTGATATGGTTGAATCCCAAGCTCAAAACCCTCAATTTCGTAAGTCCTGTTGAAATAATGGTTAGTATGAAAAATCAAGATTACCAATTATTCAGCCAGTCTAAAAAATTAAAAAAAAAAAGGAGAGAAAATCTGTTAAACAAATAACCAGATCCATGTGGGCACAATGTCCGACTGCCACTCACCAGAAAAGTTATCACATCCTTCATCATATAGATCACATCTGTTAAGATTTAAGTATGCCAGGGCAACAAGAGCTGCACCAGAAGCAATTAGCTTTAACAAAGAATAGGACACTCAAATTCTATATCAACTAAATTAACTGTGCGATGGATACCTTTAAGAAGTTTGTTGGCAGATATGCAATAACACAGTTAAGCACATTTTTTAGGAATATTAAAGTGAATCTTTCACTTCAAAGGTTGTAGCAGTCTTAAGAACTATTATCAGTGCTATTAAAAGAATCTTTAGAAAGCACAAAACAGCAAAGAGAAAGCAAACCTGAAATAGATTCCAGGCCTGCAGCAGTAACAGTGCATCCCTCTAAATTCAGCATATTAAGCTTGTGCAAGCCTGCCATGCACAAATGAAAGTCGAGCAACTGAGTCTTAGAGAAGTAAAGCTAAACAAAAATTATGAGGCATAAACTCAAATGATCCAGCAAACTGATACCCTAAAGAAAACAGTATGATAATGTCAAATAGGATGCTGGATTTTCCTTGCTCTTCCTAGAAAATTCCTTTATATAAGCTTTTTCCTTTTGTTTTCTCTTAGTACTGTCAATAATAATAAAAAAGAAGAAGAAATACTCCTCAAAGTAGAAGCATCAGCAGTTCTTTCTCCTCTAAAGCTTGAGCTAAGATGGTAGTGCATCATAGTTGGATTCTCTCTCTATCATAGTCACTGTATAAGTAGTGTCACCATCCTACTCTTCTAATTGCATATATAAACTGTCTATGCTTGTGTTTGAATGTGTGTGTGTGCACACAAATAAGAAAAACAGAAATTGAGAGAAGCAGAAAACTATTGATGCATTGACAACTAGAAAAAGTATGGAATACCTTCCAAATAAGAAACTCCAGGATAAGTAATGTTACAGTTGGATATCTGTAACTCATTCAGGTTAGTAAGCCCTGAGAAATACGAAAATGAGAGTTTCAAGAAGACTTTATCCAAAATGATATTTGTGCAATTAAGCAAAAAACAAAATCAATGCCAAACAAATTTCATTCTAGGAAAATCCTTGAAATGAAATAACTTTTTGCAGCTTCCTCTTTCTGAACAATAGATCTGAACCCTAATAGGGACAATATGAAAAAAGCAATTGGATGTAGCAGGACATTAGACTGTGATTTATAACATGATCAGTCAATTAACCTAGGTGCTCTCAAATTGTAGGTCAAACTTTAGGTGTTCAGAATACTCTGAGAAGCTCTAGAATACTGCACTTCTGACATTATAAAATAATAACATAGTTACGAGAATGCAATGAATTATAACAAAAATTACCTGAGATGGCCTCTAAATCTGAATCTGTGATGCATTTACAACATCTAACATTAAGAGACTTTAGCTTCATCAAACCTGCAGAAATATAATTATAATGAGTTGAACCCAAAATCAAAGAGTTGCTACTCACCAAATTCACCAGGTTCAATCTAATGCCATATGTTATACATTAGTTTTTCAGGACAGAAGTCAAAATTATTTTATGTACTTTCAAGGCCCACACTTAAACCTTACATTCTGACAAATAACGCATGCAAAATGTCTTAATGAACACCTAGACCACAGAAGTTGACAATTGAGACTAGGATGAAAAGTTTCATTTAATAAGCCATGGTATCATTTTTTAAGCAGGACAAACCTTTAAGATGAACAAAAACAAACTTTAAATACGCAGGACCCTGAAAAACAAAGAATTCTAGATCCACATCATTTTTTAGCTTTTCCTTGATTGACATAAGCTCATGTTCTTTTGATATACTGTTCAAGGTTCACATTTTGACCATACATTCTCACAAAGTTCATGTAAGTTGATGACTGAGACTAAGATGGGAAGTTCCATTTAGTTAAACAGATATAATTCAATTTTTAAGCAGGATAAACCTTTAAGATGAACAAATCCACCATGAATTTCTGAACACCTCTCGAGGTCCAACTTTTCCAAGTTAACCAAGCTGGAGAAAGCACGCATCCCTTCAGCACTTATTGCATTGCTCCTTTTAAAGCTCAAAGATGTCAAGTTTAAAAGACCTACAGAAAAAAGACCAAAACGTATTCACATCACCCAACCAAAAACCCACTATGAAGAATTTAACTAATAAAAAGACTATCCAAGTGATATTAGTTGAAAATATAGAAGCGAAGGCATGCGACTATGATGTGATTCCAGTATAATCTAGTAGCCTATTGGATTAACAATCAGCACATAGAAGGGTTAATGCACCAATCTTTTACAATAGCACTTAGATGGCCAATTTCCCATGATATGGGATTAACAAGCAAATGGGCTTCTTGGCAACTTCCAAAATGTCTCCAAACAATTATAATCATCAAAATGTTAGTTAGTGAGCTTGTGCTAAAGATTTGTTTGTGGTTGGATTTTCTAGATACTAAATCATTCTTTTCGGGTAACTAGGACTTCTTTATTCTATTTAAGTTTCTCTACATTTTAAAAAAGCTGAACAGCCACAGACTCTATTTCAGGACAGAGGTGTAGGAAGGACTTCACTGATAAAATCTATTCAGACAAAGGATCAAATTAAATAACTAATGAGATCAATAAGCAAAAGTTTTAGTGCTAAAATAGCCTAAATGGAACAAATAAAAAAAAAGGGAAAAAAAAAAGAGATGTTACCACTTATGTGTTTTAGTCCATGTTCTGAAACACGGTCACAGTAATTATAAGTTAACGCTTGGAGGTTTGAGCAATCTTTCAGAAGAGCCAATCCAGAATCTGTCACCTCAGAACCAGAAAGATCAATTGAAAGTAAAGATGAACCTTGTGAAGAGATGACATCCATCCAACTATCTTTCACAGCAGGGAATTCACCCAAACAAACATCCTGCAATTGCAAAATAGAAACCTAATAAATGTCAAGGCTTTCAAAATTTTAAGATTTATTTTAACCATCCCCAAGCACATTACCTCAAGAGCGCAATCTCTAAAAGCTTGGAGAGAAACATCAGTAAGAGAATGGGAACAGATCAATTCGTTGAAGATCTGCTGGCTAACATCCCTTGGCAGTATTGAAAACGAACTATATTTGTCAATGTTCTGTAACAGAGATGCATACGTAAGGCCAGGAAATCTAAACCACCATCTGAAAAATCCCATAAACGCAGGCTCAAGCTCACATGCCACATAAAGCAAGTACCTGGCATATTTTACAAATGCATAATTCCAAGAGAGATGGGCAAATGCCTGCTCCTCCTGGAGGCCATTCTACAGTGGGTCGAACAGATGAAGTTCCCAGCCATTTTGAACTGCCACTTTTACAATATCTTCCAGACGCTACACTACGGACCTCATCTTCACTGACCGGTTGGTCTCTCTTCCTTGAACAAATGCCCCCCATCATCTAACTATGTGGTCAATTATCAATTAATCTCATGAAATGCTCAGAAAAATAATACTATTTGAGCCCATTCCAGAACAGACGTTCAGAGGCATGAACTCTCCTTCAACCTGGAAGGCAAAGAAACAAACAATATTATGGTATTTAAATCACAAAACAAACAAACAAACGAACAAAACACATACCCTGACCGTAAAATGTGGTGAAAGCACTATAGCTGTACAGTAGACTTTAAGAACTGCCAAACCAGTGGTAACGGAAGTACAATCTCAGAAAAAATGAAAAAAGAAAAATTACCCAAATCTTAAATCACCTTAAATACACGAATCATAATAACATACATCAATACTGATCGAAATTAAAAAATATAATATATAAATATATATACATAAATACCATGTACCGAGCATATATAAGATATGTAAAGCTTCATAGCTTGGAATTTTCAGTTTTCACGAACAAAAAGAATAAAGCAAATATGATGATCAAATTTTTACTCTTCTTTTCTTTCGGTTTCTAACATGTAGTATTTCTCGGATAACAAACAGGAACAGAGTGTGCAGTATCAGCTAAACAACAGCGTTCAATTATGAAATATCGATACGAAGAAAAAAAAACACAAGCAGAGGTCTCACCGATCATTTAAAGATCAAAAAGATAAAGCGAGGGAGACTGAAACTGAAACGGCAAGGAATCGGGAAAGTTAAGAGGCAGGACTCGGCAAAAAAAAGAAAGAGGCAGGACTCGGCAAGAGGAGGAAGAGCGAACAGAAACTAAGAAGGACTGAAGGAGAAAGAAAGAGAGAGGTGAGAAACGAACACGAACCCCCACCCGATCTTCGCCACGTGGCCATTCGCGCGGTTTCGACAGTCTACTCTATTCGTGATTAGCTTTATCTCCTGAAAGAAAGAAAATGAGATAAGAGAGAGACACGCCATGGCTCTTCTATGGGTCCCACCCACTACTGAGTACCCCTTTCCACTTTTCTTCCGGCGGTAAAAGCAAGGCTTGCCGCATGGAATAGTATCTAGAGTCGACTAACTAATGGCCCCACTTAACCCAACAAAAGATATTAAAATGGGCCTATTTCTTGTAAAAGGAACTTTCGAACGGCGTCGTTTTAATCTTTTCACTCTTTTTCTATTCCTCTTTCTATCGAGTAGGAACCAGGAAGGGAGGAAAAAGCAAGGAACATAAATTTTTTATAAGATTGATGCTAATTTCTTTGGCATTAAAAACAAAGCGTTTGTATGAGGTTTCATTTTTGTTTAATGCATAAATTAAATCATAATCAGGATAAATGAGGTCATCAATTATGATTACAATGGGTTTACAGTTTGATTCTTTCACTTCTGTTTCATGCACTCCTACCACTCTCACCTTTATCCTTATTTAAAAATGATTGATTATTTTTTTTTTATTGAAAAAAAATAAACTAAAAGTAAAATTGGCCGGCATGATGCATATAGATGTTGGTGTTTAGATATTAGCATTGTCTTTTAGCAATGAGTCACAGGAGGAAAGTGTCAGCGCTCAACAGAAATGATGTTGAAGAAAAGAAGAATTATGTTGCAAGCAACACTTTTCCTGTTTGGCCACAATTTGCAGTAAGACTATTGGGATAATCATACAATCATACAATCATACAAAAGATAATGATAATTAACAAACTTGCAAGAAACAAGTTGCCCAATTATATAATAACTTAAATGACTAGATTGGCGATGTCATTTTCAAACCCAACCTAGTGTTTGGTGAAATAGTGAAGTGAAAATTGCACTTGTATACATTTCAGTGGGTTAGCGAAAGCCCCATGTTTTCATAATACTACATTACCTTCAGGTCTCAGCCAAGGGTCAGGTCAGGTTGCAAGTTGATAAAACTTAGGGCAAGGTGTCAAAATTATGACCCTATCTATAATGGTAAGAGTCATCAATGTCATGCCCAACATAATTAAATAAAGAATGAACATTTTTCAGGTGGTATTTGATTAATTTAAAAAAGAAGAGATTTTGTGAACTTTTGAATAGAATAGAAGAGAAGAAAAAATGTTTTTACAAATGACACATATGATCAACACATATTCTATAAACATACATTCATTTTTTTTTTTTTCTCAAAGTTCACTGGGTCAATGGCCTTCTTAGTCCCTTCTAGGTTCCGGCCCTGATCACGAAGCTACAAAAGATCGGGAAGTGTTCCGTCCAAGGCCAAGACCCAAGCCTACTGGAACATTTTCCGTTTTTGTTTTCCCAGGGTTATTATTATGGCTGCAATGAGCAGAATGAACATGACCGTGAGGTGCTGTTGTGTTAGAATTTACATTGATTGCAATGTGACCATTGCCATTCGTGTGATGAGAATAGGCATCCCCCCCATTTTGCAAGTTTGAGTTCTTCCGCATATGCATCATTCCAATCCCCTCATCATGAGCTGATCCTTCAACATATTCCACATCTTCGTTGTAGCCTTTGATCAAAAAATCAGAACAGTTCTTCCTGATCCCATGATCATATGGGTTTTTGAACCGACCACCAGGGCCTCGAAGGTAGTTATAACGCATTGCATTTGCCATTTCATTAGTAGTAATATTTCGTGATATCTGTGACAAGAAAAAAAGATTATGGATCAGCGAAAAAAATGCCAATGTTGCATAATAAATTGTTACAAACCCCTTACAGATGAAGGTATGCACCATGCAGCATCTTAAATTTCGTGTTTGCATTGGTTGCATAAGATTATCACAGATACAAGAAATCTCTTCTTTTTTTTTCAAGAGCCAAAAAGCGACTTACCTGAGAAGCTTGTACAACAGTCAAAACAGCCACGCCAAAGAAGAGGAAGAAATCCACAATCAAAAACGAAATAGCACCCACATGACTTGTAGCAGCATAATTCATCCATGCTCCAAAAGAAGATGGGCTCATTGGATCACTCCAAACTCCTGCAAAAAGAACATTATTTTCTTTTAGCTGATTACACACATGCACACAGACAATTTTATGCCAAAAGAAAATTGAGAAAACTGAAAAAATGAGAGCCAGCCAATTAGAACATACTTGTAAGTGTAACCCCTCCAGTAATCAACATTGCCAAAACTTCCAGAACAAGGAAAATAAAGAAATCCTTCTTATTTTTCTGTATAACAAGAAGAGAAGAAAAAAAAGAAGAGTAAATTAATCATAACATGAAAATGAAATTATATTATTATGAGCTATGCATGTCAGGTATAAAATAGTAATGTTTCCCATGCTGAAACCAATACATGATCTGCACCATTAGTCATGAAATCCTTGACCACGTATAAGAGAGCAACTGACAGATCAACCACACAGTCAAGGAAGGTGATGGAAAGGATTTTGAAATCATTATATAACTCAATTGACTACAGGAATCACTAAAGACCGCATAAAATATACTTCATGCTGACAAAGATTCTACTTTATTGATGGGAACAGATATTCTACTTGATACCTAAACAACAAATCATATGTTTTGTTCATAAATAAAATTGGTTAACATTGGAAAACTAAGTATGGTACAAAAAATTATTAATGTCAATGCACCTTGCCAATGCAATTGGATACCCAAGGGCAATGGTGGTCAAATTGCTCAACACAACGATCGCAAGTGGAACAGTGCTTTGCACGAAGAGGCCTGACAATCTGATGACAATGCAATGTGAATCAAGTTAGACAATAGTCTGAAGACAACTACATAAGATGGTTACAAGCTGAAAAGGTCAGCAGTCGGTGGCACCTTGCATGTTGCACAGAGCTGAGACCAATTACCGGCTAGCAAGGCAGGATTATTTATCTCAATCTTCAAAAGTGGTTCCTAATAAAATATAATAAATCAACATATTAACATAACTTTTTAGAGAGTGTAAATGAAAAGCATATTATATTCTCATTTGCTATATGAAAATTATAATATTAAGTCTTATCTATAAGAAAATCAAGAGGAACCGGCAAAAGATGCATTAATAATGCATGAATTAAATCATTAATTATATTCTCATTTGTTATATGAAAAGAGAGCGCGGAAAAAAGAAAAGAATGGTACGCACATCATCCTTCATATTTTGTGAATCATGGACATTCATGCGGATGTAACCTGGATCCTTGCTGCAATAAAAGAATTTTAAAAATCAACAAAAATTTTATTGGGAGACCAGGCCCCAGTGCTGCACCATAATATCTAGGCATGCATGAAACGTATATGTTCATTTGTGCACACACTACATGACTTCTTCTATAAAAAAGACTTTAATTTTCCATCATTGCAGTAGGCCATATCCAACAGGTGTAGGTTAGTCTACAACCAACATAGATATCATAGACATTGTTACCGGAAAAAAAAAAGTATCATAGACACAAAATTTCCACCAGTCTGATTATCCAAGAGTGAATGATTATCAATTCTACTATGTTAAGCCAATAGCAAGCAGGGAACCAAAATTTGCAATGAATTGGATCACATGCCAATCTGATTTAGGCATCTTTACACAATGAAAATATATCAATGTTAGCAGAACTAACCCTTAAAATGGCAGCATGGCGATAGGAGGAGCAAAAATTAAGGACAAAAAAGGAACGTGGATCCAACCAAGATCAGGATTTGAACAAATCATGATAATAATTCTATACAAGGACGATGCTGGTCATATATTCAAATAAGAACTCTATTAATAATAAAAGTTCACTACCATATTAGTCTTAATATATGTGAACCCCAATTGTCCTTTTAAGAAACCTAATTATGTCCACCATGATAGCCAGGCCAGCTGATCAAGTCTGCAATTGAAGTCAAAGAATTCACAACTACTCTATATGTCATACCTGCTACACCTATAGAACATGACCAGACCAGCAGTTGTCAGGAAAACTCCTAGCCATGCAATAAAAAGAGATCCGGCTGTTAACTTTGGCAGATTTGGTGCTGCAAGCGAGTTGGACAGGGGGAAACATTGTAAGTATTATAATCATGACAACAAGGGCACATATTTAGGTTTCATATAAAGCTCGGGGAGATACCCATGATGACAGAATGAGTATAGGTAACCAGGAGCACAAAGATTATACACCAGAGTATGGGTGCAAGTCCTAGTTTTGAAAGTTGTCCGAGACGACTGCTCCCATCACAACGTCTGTCAAGAAGCCTTCTAGCATTACCCTGCAAAATCATATTTATCAGATCATGCAAGTACTTTCCATTCTTTCATTTATAAGTTGGAGTTCCTAGGCAGAACATAAGTACGTAAGAATCAAAAATTCATACACCACAACACCTCTCTCTCTCTCTCTCTCTCTCTCTCTTTCTCTCTCTCTCTTGGGAAACAACTACCACATGTCCTAAAGTTTTTAGATATTTACCAGGAAATATTTCTAAACATAAAAGGAGCGGAAAAAAAATCACAATACAATTCATCATGTCTTTACAAAGTACAAAAAATGAAAGTCCTCAACATGGGAAAGGTATTGAAACATAATTCAATGAACAAACAAGTAACATTACTAACCAATTTAAAAGTGTTTTGGTTATGGAACACCTACAAGGAAAAAAGCAACTTGTCTGTGATTTTTATCAGCAGCAAGTTGTGCTGGTGTAAGGCCAGTGTTATCTGTAACCATTAAGTCCTCCTTCTTTCCGGCCTGTACCAACACTGTGCATGCCTCCAAGTTACCCCTGATAGCAGCCCAATGCAAAGGAGTGCAACCTGCAGTTACACAGAGGCAACCAGAAATTGATTATTATCCATAATAAGTTAATTACACAATCATATTTTGGCATCCTTGCCCTAGCGGTAAAGTAATGAAACAGAGGTGGTACTTACCCTCTTTATCTTGGCGTCCTTTATATGCATCCAGAAATAAAAGAAGACGTATACAATCAGCAAAACCTTTATAAGCAGCCCTAAACCCAACAAAAGAAAAGAAATTAAATTAAATTAAATTTACATGTTAAGCATTGTGCAAATATTCCATCTGAAAGTTAAACATGTAATTTGGCAAAGACTAGGAAAGTAGGTGAAACTGACCGAGCAAGCTTTTGCCAACCAAAGGAAAGCAAACAGAACAAGTCGACTAATTATCATAACAAAGGAACATATGAAAAAAGTTTCACATTCAAACATTGCTAAGCGTATATTCTATCTACTATCAAGGAACTGCCTCATGAAACATGATGCATGCCCATAACAGAAGTGCACAGACCAAATGGAGAACAAAAATATAAAAAAAAATATTAGATTGGTTTCAACAAAAGTTTACCTTCACACAAGAAAAACATAAAAAATTCTTTCATAAGCATGGAAAAGAATTTTGCAACATAAAATAAAACTCCTACCCAAAAACAATAAACAAAGATGTAGTTAATATTCTCACATACCAGTGTAAAGGGCTTCTTCCATCATTATCGGGAGCATCAGGGTCAGCATTCCATTTTGAAACAATATGGTATAGGAAAGCAGTCTGACCATATTGAGCAGCAACATGTGTAGTCTGTGGTCATATCAAACTCGATCAGTAAAATTAACATGTTTCAGCCAATTTATCAGTCAAAAGGGGGGAAAATGTTTTCAGTTACTCAACTGAGAACCTAAAATATAAATTTAAAACAATTAGTGCAAGATAACACCAAACTGGTTTTTCCACTTTCAATTAAATAGTAAACTCGTAGCTGTATCAGTGGATGCCTTTGCGGCAACCATACTTGAAGAAAATAATTAGATGCTGTTTGCAAAAGTTCGAATTAAATTATGAGATTCAAAATCATATGAATCAGAAATTGAACTTCTGAACTTGCTCAAAAACGTTTTGGAGTATATACATTATCAAGATAGCTGAATTGCAGGTTCTGATGGTTTGTATATTTTCCTTGAAACTTCTATTTTCCAATACACATATAGTATTTAGAATAGCTAATACAAACACCACACATATACACACATATGCTTGTTCACAAATTCTACATCAAATTTCACTCCCAAGATCCAAAACCAACAAAATCATACTATTCTCTTAACCACGGACAATTAGGATTGTGAAAGGGAGCAGAAGGTGAAACTAACCTGATAGCCATACATATCGGCTGCATTGACCCGAGCACCCTCTTGAAGTAATAGCTCTGCAACCTGGATTGCACCCCGCACTGCACTCCAGTGTAATGCTGTCTGCCCCGTATGATCTGTTGCATTCACATCTCCTCCGTGCTGGCATTTAAGAAAACCCAATAACAAACTGGTTATACAAATACACTTATCTGTATTTCAATTTTTAAAAAGCAACAACAACAATCATAGCAATAAATAAATACTCTTCAGAAAACCCAACACCAAAATGCGTAACACAAATACACCTTTGCTAAACGTCAACAAAACACCATTGTAAACCCAAATATGAAATGGTTAAAGAATTACCGTTCCCATTTTAATTTTCAATTATCAGATAGAAGAGACGAAGTCTGAGCAAAAGTTGACCTTTACATTCAAATAAAGTAACACAAAATTTAGTCTTTAATGCCTTATGCCTCCAATCAATAACATATGTCAAATTTTGATAAACTTAAGCGCATTACATAAACCCATCAAACAAAGCAAACCCAATTCATTAAACTCCAAAAAACGAAATAGAGTGAATAACAACCTCAATAATAAACTGGGCAGCGGCAGTGCGGTTGTTGAGAGCGGCCCACTGGAGGGCATAGTAGCCGAGGCCATCGGTCTCGGAAACAAAGCAACCCTCGCACTCCACCAATCTCTGAAGCTTCTCCAAATCCCCGTAAGCAGCCGCCGTGTAGACGTCGTTTCGCAGACTCTCTTCCCCAATCCCATTGGCGTCGCCTTTGTTCGTCGAATTGGCAGACGCACCAGCCGATTCGCGATCGCGAGTTTGGACCTCGTCCTCGACGACCTCGATCTCCGACGACATTTCTACGGGGACTTGAAAAAAAAAAGACTGGCCGAGTTCGGGCAACGCGACTGGCGGAGTTGGCGTTGTTCCTTTTTGTGTATGCGATCAATGCATTGAGCTTTTGGCGTTGTTCCTTTTGACTGATGAAATTTGTAATAAAGAAATTGAGGATCGAAAATTAATTTGGGGTTCTAGGGTTTTTCGGCGAAGCCGGCCGTGTTGACTGGGGTGGTGGGAGAGAGAGGGGATAGAACTTAGAAGAAGCCAAATTATAATTATTTTTTTGTCCTCGAGAAGAAGCCAAATTATTTGCCTATGCATTGTCAGTAGGGGAATCCATCATTTTTTAAGGCTCTGTTTGATATTTCTTCTTTTCTTTTTTTTTCCTTTTTTTTTGTGATTTTTTTTGCTTTTTCAAATCTTTTNGCTTTTTCAAATTTTTTTTTTTTTTTGATATAGATCTCATGCTAAAATTGTGATTTTTTTTATTGTTTCAAAGATTTTATTATAGGCCCATAACTAAAAACGTACATCCCTATTTGATCTATCTAGCCTCTAACTACAAAACCAAACCAAGGTTCATAATTTCATATTGTTGAAGCAATGTCTGTCATAGTCCCTAGGAGTTGAAAAATAATTCCTATATATCTTTTGCAAGAGATGAATGAATTGTGGGCGAGTTTGGGCTACTATCGGCAAACAAAACTTATTTGAGGTGTTCTTTGAATATATGCTAAAAATCTTACTTTTTATTTTTAATTTTTATTATTCATTTAGATAAATGGGGTAATAAAATAATGGCACCAGTTGAATAAGTTTTGTTACTAAAATGTGTGATGGATGAAGAGTTTTACTGTTGAACCATGTAACTAGCTAGTTTTGTGAGATATTCACGTGAAGAAAACATACTAAACATCAATTCATATACCCGATCACCCCACCACTGCAAAAGCCTGCCTCAGGTCTATCAAGCTGATATTATTTAAGTGGCTGAATTGTATAAACTTTTAAGTGCGCCATTACTATTGATTATTAGAAACTATAAATTTATCAATATGTAAGTATAAATTGTATAGTTACCTAGTATCTTCAAAACTCTATGGACCTCAATTTAGTATCTAGAATTCCAATAATTTTTAGAATTGTATAGTTACCAATCAGATTTACCCCAATTCAGAAATCAAACTATAGTTCCGTCTCAAGGAGAAAACCTTTGTTTTTTTTACTTTCATCATATGAAAATCACCTTCTTATCCCACGAAGAAAGTAGGATTAATTTTCTCTTTTATCATCTCAAAATGATTTTTTAAGTCATCTATCCCACGAAAAAAGTTGGATTAATAGAGGCAATTATTGTAGAATGAAGATGATTATAATTGTGTAGCGATCGAACTGCTAGGGAGTAGAAAGGCATACAACAAATTAAATGAAAGTATTGGTGAAATGCGCAGTATATGGCACATTATAAACAAGCAACATATATAAATATAGCTCTATATATAATTGTTGCATAAAGGAAGTGAGAAAATTGAGTTAACTAAGTTTATTTAGCGTGGGTTTTAGGTGGTATACATATATATCAGCGCGCTGACTGATTAATACTTTTATTAATCTGCAAAAATGAATTAGCTAGCTACGTAGATTTTATTGTTTGTGATAATTAAGTTGGGTGCATAGATTACAACATCAACTTAATTAATGTGCATGTAGGTAATTAATTAACTTAGTAGGGCCTCTCCCTTGCAAAGTAATAATCTCCTGGAGGATAATAAATACAGATACTCAAACTGGTCCGCTCCTTGGCGCAGGTGGCCAGTGCACACCCCAACTCCGAAGTCTTGTTCCGGACCAACTGCGTGTAGGCCCCGCAATCGCGATTCCGCCGGCACGAGTTGTCAGTGTGGTTGTAGTACTTGTTCTCCGCCACCCAGTAACTCACCGCCACGCGCGGTGTCATTGCAGCCGCGCCCATATTCGCCAAGTACACCTGGTTCGTCCCATAGTTTTCAAGGCTCACGTATGCACTCTGGCAACCCTTGTACTCTCTTTGATTTCTCACCACTTGGCTTGCGAATTTGGCCAGGGACTCGCTCCACTTGAGAGCCCCAACCCCCACTGCACCTCTCGCTTCGTTGTGAGCTTCCAAAAATTCTTCGGCTGCACCATCTGACAGACCTGATGCTGATGAGATGATCATGGCTACACCAGCAGCCACTACAAGCAACGCATAATAATGCTCCATGGAGTTCGCTGTATTTATTTAATTTCTAATTATGTGTGCTACCTAGCTATAAGACTAGCTAGGTATATATTCATTCAACTCTAAATTACACGTACTATATATAGGCTTGTTTATAAGACGTAGTACTCTTGTACAAATATAAAACCAAGAGAGATAAGATAAGCCGCAGATGAGTTATCCTACCTAATTAACTGATCAGATTACCTTGAGTCATCCTTAATTACCTTCATTATCATCATCATCGATCAGAGTTTGTTATATATCAAACCAAATCAGTTTTTAAAATTTCAAAATATATATATACTTTTATGAATTTAATATATAAAAGATAAAATTTTCAAGTTTTGAAAACCTGTCGTGATCGATACAATATTATCGGTCCAAGTTAAATAACTTTCAGAATCTATCCTCCTTTTTTCTTTTCTTTTTTCTAATTCCAAATCTAATGAATCCTTAATTCCGAGATTCAATTGTCTAGACCAATTGCAAATTGCATATACAGATATATAAAAAGGTAACTGCTTAATTTGCAAGCTTCAAAGTTATAAAAGGTATACCAAAAACAGAGTAATTGATCTGATGCTCTTGTGCTATATATATATGTTTTGCTAAAGAATTGGGTACGTGTAAATGCCTGTAAAAGATCAATCGAGAAATTAATTCGTTAATTTTATAATGTGTTATTAATTGTGCGATAATATGTTGTTGTAGGCTTCTAGCCAATGCTATATAGAATGTGATGGCTGCAACAACGTTTTTTCTGCTACATAGATTAATGGAGTCTTAATTCTAAATTACTTTTTCTTTAAATTTATTAAGGAATTGTGCTTTTGTATATATGATTTAACTGAGTCTGGAAGTTGGTAAAATATTAGTTTATTAAAATACCAACCAAAACATGCATGATTGTAGCTTAAATTAATGTTTTACTCCTATGACAATCACTAGGAAAAGAAAAAAAAGATTTTTTATATTTTCTTGGTGAAATAAGCTACTTTACTGTTAAGTTGTTAACCTAACTTCATTTGCTCAAATGATAACTGCAACAAAAGGACTAGTCTAATTAATGATTAATTAAAATATAAATATTTTATGAAGTAAGTATTAATGCGTGAACAATAACACGTACCACATGTGTGCTTTATGAACTTCAAAGTTAATAAAATAAAATAAAAATAATAAGCAGCTGCATATTCGACTCCCTACAGGCTACAGCTATAGCTGCATAGCTCTAGTTACTAAGGATCGATCGTTTCAGAAATCATAAACTAAAACTCCTCTTGAACAAATTTAATGTTTATTATCTTCAAACACCAACAAATTTATTGTTTTGATGATTTAGAGTACTGCTTCTCTAATCTGACGACATTATAACCCGGCCAGTAATATTATGATATATCATATATGATGTTATATATTAATATGCGCGCAGATGCAGGGTCATCTGACTAAGATAGATCGACCACGTACGTACACAATATATTAAATATTGCTATGCATGGGGCACATTATAGCTCATGCATTAGAAAATGTTGGAAATTAATTAAAGAGATATAAACATATTATAAATAAAAGTATTTAATTATTAGAAGAGTAATGAAGGTACGTAGTACGTACATATATCGAGGAATCTTATTCCAACTAATTTAACTAAATAAGGAGATAAAGTCAGTCTCCTGCTTTATAGATATTAATTATCCCGAATAGCAGAAACCATTCTTTGCTGGATGACAATCCGTATGGACCGTTCGATAGGGTTTACGGACTGGCCCAGAACAGTCCTCGCCATTAGCCACCCGTGTTATGCAACACATTCCACGAATTGCAGCTGCTTGATTTTCGATAACCGGAGGATAGCAATCAATGTGACCTTCACTGCTAGCTGATGGTGGTGGAGGTGAGTTTGGAGGAGGAGCTGGGCTGGGCAGGGCCTCCACAGGAGGTTCAGATGGAGGAGGTGAGTTTGGAGGAGTGCCACTAGGAGGTGGAGCTGAGCTGGGCTGGGCCTCCACAGGAGGTTCAGATGGAGGAGCTGAGTTTGGAGGAGTACCACTAGGAGGTGGAGCTGGGCTGGGCTGGGCCTCCACAGGAGGTTCAGATGGAGGAGGTGGGACTAGTACACCATCGACAGTGCATTCTGTTTTGGTTGTGCGAGTCATATTGTTGGGAGAAGAACACTCCTTACCAATGTATGTAGTATCAGTGCAGCAACGAATGCTCCTTTGGAATGAATTTTCTGATTTTTTGTGAACCTCACATTTAGTAGATGTCATGCGTTGTTCAAAGCACATTGTAGGATCAGGACTGAAAATTGCAGCTGGATATGATGATGAGTTATTGGGGCAAGGGGTTTCATGAAGCACAGCAGCTTGAAGTGTTGGAGCTTGGGCTGAATAAGATGCAGATGGTGGGCTTTGTTGAAGTGTACCAGCAGGTAGACCGCAACATTTGGCAGAAATAAGGCCATGCTCGAAACGTATTGTATTGCATGGCAAGCGAGGCATGTACCTGCACCACCATGGTGCTTTGAACTCATGTGCCTCAGGAGTTGGTGCTGGTGATCGGCTTTGAATATTATGGGCTGCAATAGGAGGTGAAGGTGAGGGTGGGCTTTTAGGGACTGCAGGAGGAGGTGGAGTAGTTACTGATGATTTAGGAGGACACGAACAACATTTGCGATACAAATAGAAGCTAGGATGGATCAATGCACATGGAGTTGCTATACACCACCTTGGACTTTCAGGCTCAGCAGCTACTAATGAACAATACATACCAAGTAATAAAATGAAAAGGAAAACCCTCATTTTTATTTATTGGCTAGCTAGTTATTACTTGTTCTCTCTCACTTTTCTTTCACAATATAAATTATGGGGTCGATCTTCGTTTTTGGTCTTTAATGGTTGTTATATATGTAACTGAGGCCAGGATAACCCATAAAGATAGTGTTATCAATCTGTTTGGTCTTTCAAATTTCAAATTGCATTTATCGTTAATCGATCATTTAAATTACATAACCTATGGATATATACATTACTTTGAAACAATCTCTATCTTGAGGGCACATGTTGATTTACCATTTTAATTTTGTGGAAACTTAGCAATGATATGATAATACATACATAACTATAAATAAACACGAATCAAATTGATTACATATGATCGATAAATTTGAAAAGCAGTTGTAGATAAGGATATAAGAAAGTTTTCATGCGATTTTTCCCTTAAATCTCTATCTCTCTTTCTCTCTCTCTCTCTCTCTCTCTCTCTCTCTCTCTCTTTCTCTCTCTTTATATATATATATATACATATATCTTGATGGCAGACTTTGATTTCCCGTACGTTTCAACTTTTTGAATATGCAATATTAAAATTCAATATGATGGTATCATTAAATATAGTCAGAACAAAACCATCTTAATTAATTTTGGGGTATAACATTATATATCAATAATATTATTGTAAGGTGGTATAAATTTTTGAAAATTATGGTAGAAAAATATAATAAATGTAACATTGTTGATTATATATACATACACATGCAAAGCAAATATATAAAGAAATGTTTAAATTAATATGAAGTTTTCGTGATTGCACAAGTTTAAACTAGCTAAAATATATATGTTTACCAAAAACTAATTAAACTATGTAATTTGTTTATTGGTGAGCTTGCATCTCAATTCCTGTTAAAAAAAAAATGACAAGTCGATCGATCCGAATCGATGAGACTGTAGCTAGAGCTAGAATAGAGGCTGGAGCTTATCCACAACATTCAAAACGAAGTTCGCAGCAACACTAGAATCCATTCCATGCACCTACAATTCTCTGACCCAGCATCCCAAGCCATATACAGCTAGCAGACCAAAAACAAAAGCAGCCTCATATAATTTAGATCAATTGAAATATGTACATTTTATGCTTTAAGCTGGTGGTACGTACTGCTGGGGCGATGCTAGTTAATTAATAAATGTTGCTGGAGCTATATATATATATATATGCTTCTAATATGTCGTGAAGTTTGGTATATCTATATATATATATATATACATAGGTACAGATTGATTAAAAGTACATTCATTCTATATATGTACGTGGAGAAATAAAATTTAAAAAATTTATAAGCATATATAGTTGCATCGTGTTTATAGGATATAAAACACATATTAGAATGTAATCTTTTGTGCGATTATTATTATCGCTATCATAAATATTGTAATTAATTAGGAATATATATTCTTAATTAAGCACCAGTAAATAATTACAAATTGAATTATATTCACAATCAGATACCAATGAGAGATAAAACCCTTAGGCCTTAACCCTTCAACAATTTATGAGTGGATCATGGTTTTCAATTATGAAAGACGTGGATGAAAACTGCTTATTAGAAGAAGTAGAATAAATACATCGGTATGGTCACCAATTAATTAAAGTAGAGTACGTGAGCAGAATGACTAGAAAATTAACGAATCAACATCCTACATAATCAATCTTATTAATTCCAGTTAAACAAGGAGACAGAGTGCGTCACCGCGGGCGGCTAGCTGTACTAAACCCAATTAAGAGCAAATTGATTAAAGCAACTGATCAGAAGGATGATATATCGATCGATGACTTGATAGATTTAATCATTTTGTGCCAATAGTGTAGCATTCGTCGTGTTTATGTGAATAGGGCCTGGGAACACCAGTCGAACAGTCAACACCATAATCCTCAGTGCGCACGCAGCAACGTCCTTTACTATCACATTTTTTTTCGTATGCGTAATGTTGAGAGCAATCGCTGAAAGGCGACGGTGCAGGTGCAAGGGATGGGCTTTCAGCAGGCGGCAGCGGGTGAATACTGCTGCCAACGGTACCAGGTGGAGGAGGAGGAGGTGGTGGTGGTGGTGGGCTTGGTATCTCATAGACCCTGCACTTCTTCGTGGTCATATAACTCTTGTTGGGTATTGGGACAGCACAATCCTCAGTGATCACTGTAGTAACGTTGCAGCAGCGTTTTGATCTCCCAACATGTTTCACATCAATATCTCGAAATGTTTTTATGAATCCCACCAGGGGCGTGCATGTGATGTTTGAAATGCGTTCTTCCAAGCACGTTCTGGGGTCGAGAGTGATCGATGGAGGCTGCAGCTTCTGGCATTGTGGTGTGTTTTTATGGGGCTGAGCAAAACCTGGAGTTGTTGGGGATGGTGCTGCTGCTTCTGGGCTTTCGATATCGAAAGCATCATGAGATGGTGCTGCTGCTGGGCTTTCGATGTCAAAAGCATCATGAGATGGTGATGTTGCTGGGCTTTTGATATCAAAAGCATCAGGAGATGGTGATGCTGCTGGGCTTTCGATATGGACAGCATCATGAGATGGTGCTGCTTCTGGGCTTTCAATATGGAAAGCATCAGAAGATGGTGCTGCAGGCTGAGAAGCAGATGGAGTTGCTTTATGATCATGACAACATTGTTTATAAACAACGCTATCAGCAGGTTCTTGACATGCCAAAACCGCGTCCTTACACAAACCAATAGGAACACAACACTCGACATATTCACGGGAATCAGGATCCCTTGCACATGGATCCTCCACCCACCAACACCGCCGTGATAGAAAGGTGTTGAATACTTTACTAGGAGGAGGTATTTGTGGCGGCCGCGATGACGGTGGTGACTGCCAAAGTGAACTTAATGAAAATGTAGAAGCCTCGGCCGCCGCTAGTATTGAACAACACATACAAAGCCATAAAATGAAAATGGAAACCCTCATTTTTGGTGGATATCCTTTTTCTCTCTCACACAGTTAATGATCGATGAGGAATTGAAAATAATGCGATGTTAGTTTTAAGTTCTTAATGGGTCTTATATAGGGTACCCATTAAGATTTGCATACATATCCATCTCTTTGGCCTTTTCAATTTTTAAATTGTGTTTTAAGAGTATCTATCCTAATGGCGAGTTTTGATTTCCCGTTTTAATTTGCAATTCCTCAACGTATTGACCTCTTGACCGGATATTATCTTCTTGAAAAAATGATGAATAATTTAACAATTTTAAAAGAGAAAAAAAGGGAAGCTGCAGGTTTGGCGCTAAAATAAATAAATATTTTTCAAAAAGGACCAATAAACAAATGCTTTAGTTAAAACATTACGTACTATGATAAAAAAAATGAGGACAAATAACCTTGTCATATTGATCGAAACAGTAAAAATTGGGGAATGTACAAGTGAAAATGTCATTTACTTATATAGGTAACCGTAATCTCGATTTATTGGACTGGTAAATACTATATAAACTTATAAATAAATCATTTTATTTAAATATCGATCTCCAAAATAAAATTACATATAAAAGAAACGTCAGAGCAAAAACATCTTAATTTGGGCTGCATAATTGACATCACTTAAGAATCAATAAAGAACATCTTATTCATGACTTATGCATGTGTAGGTAAAGGGAAGGTCACGTAATTAATTGGTATTACTTTTGTATGCCCTTACTATTATTTTTAATGGGTAAAATTTACTTGGAACTTGGAAGATATATACCTTCGAGAAGTATCATTCTACAAAAATTTATTTAATATATTTTTAATAGGAATATTTATCATAATTATTAATTTTTGGTTTTAGAATTTAATAATTATTAACTTAAGTTCAAATGTGAAATATTCTTATTTCAGTTTTGTAACTTTGCTGGGCCTTGCTCATAAGTCGGTCCATAACGGTCATCATGGGCATCTTTCTCAAGATCTGGCCGGGATGTTAACGGTATGTAAACTAACGTCGTAGGCGAGCCCACGGTCTGTAAACTCAAATGTGGTGTTACATAATTGAAAATAATTGAAAGACCAAAAACCAACAGAAAAAGCTAACAAATTAATGATAACAAAAAATAAGGATTTTCATTACTTAGAAACAGAGGCCTCTTGACCTAAAATAAGAAAACAGAAGACTAATGGTAATACAGGGTTCTGAAAATAACATTAACTAAAAACCAGCTCCAATACTAGGCCAATAAGACCGTTAGCAACATAACATAACAATATCCTCTTGCTGTAAACTTATAACTTATAATTGACTGATATATTGAATCACCTTCTCCACAATATAGAAATATTCACCACAAATGAAAAGGGATTCATAAGTAATTGTTTGGTGTTTAGACCTACTGATTTTGTCCTTATAATATGTAAATGACCATTTTTAATTTATCCCTTGATAGAAACATTATTCAAACAAATTTCTTTTTATTCAATTATGGAAACTAAATATAGTAGGACGCGTGGCAGGTGTAGAGAGATTTTTCCGGATGTTGCCCTAAAGGCTATTCTTTTTGTTTATAACATTAAATACTCCGCATAGCTAGGAAATAGGAGCTAGCCCTAGCAGCTTTAAGCTTTGTCCTCAGCCATCAGCTATGGCTACTAGTCGCTCTACTCTCGCCAAAGGGTTAGTAGACCTAGCTATTTTGAATTTCGCTTCTGCTATTCACAGGGCCATTGAGCCTTTTCTCGTGTCACTGTTCCTCTCAATCCAGTTTAACCAATTTTCTCCCTATATTGAGTCTTGGTTCGAAACTTTTATCAAGATCTTTTGTAGATTCCATCAGGTGCTGGGGTGGCCGTTGGCTGCCTCGGCCGCTGGATATTTCACCGGCAGATCAGGGCCCAGCTCCTTTTCCCTAAGTATTTGGTGCGACCGGTTCGTCATCGGAGGTCTGGTCGCCTCCACCTTCAGGCAGACCAACAAAGATCATGAAGATGCCGTCGCCTTCATCATGAGCAAGGAAGCAAACTCTTCTGCAGTTTCCGAGGCACCCCAGCCGTCCAGACCTTTCAGCCTCGACGTAAAATGGGAGATTGTCGATCTGTTTCTGGTCATCGGCATCGTGGCTTTGGCGACTCTCTCTCTCTACCTGCGAGACCGAGCTGCCAGAGGTGAGGGCGAGGCCATAAGTGCGGGCATAATAGCACCGCGGCCCAGAATCCAGCGGCAACGAGCCAATCGGCCTCCAGCGCCTGATCCTCAACAAGCGACTGAGCTTCCACCTGTTCGTCGACTTTGTCGTCGAGTGTGTCTCTACTCCCTTTCCTTGTTCCTTTAGAAGGCAGGCACTACCGCATACGGAATGGCCTATCAAGTGAAAGAAGGTACCCAATGATACTTGTGAATTTGTTGCTCTGATAAAATAAGTGGTTTGCTGGTTTATTCAAAGAGTATTTGAACTAAACAAAACTTCATTTTCATTTTTTTTTTATAAAAAAAAAATTGTAATCAGTAAACTTGATTTCTGTTGCAGCGCATCATGGAAATATCTTTTATGGGAATATATTTTATGAACATCTAGTAGCAGTTGTGGTTGAGCTCATGGTTACAATTTTGGTGGTTAAGGTTGGAACCGGGGTTTCCAAATTGATTTGTGCGCTTTTTATGATGGGTGCATATCCAGCGTTTTTAGAGTGTGTGGAAAGTACTGTATGTCACCCCTCTACGTTTTATAGCATGATGATGAGCGTGTTAATTAATGGGCCAGTTTCGCTATTGACCGAGCATGGGGCTATTGATGAGCACAATGGCGGCAAGTCTAATGGTGTTGCACTTGTTATTTTCTACACTGCAGCAGCTCTCGGGGATGCCCTAGCATATAGCTTAGGTCCAATCACTGGCAAACCATGGAGGGAGCTCACCAAGTGGATGCCCATGTTGGACCCCCTTGGGTGTTCCGCATGGATCGCTGTGATAGCTTTGAGTATCGCATAGTTTTTGTTTAAGAATTTCAGTATTTCAATTGCTACTTTGATATGTTATGAAACGCTTTTTAATTCTGTCATTTCAGTATTTCTTTCAATTTATGTTCATATTTATATTTGCCAACAATGGATGCTTATGTATTAAATAATTAATGGGTAAAAGAACTTACTATACTTTCCTACAAATCCTACGCAAATACTTTTTCTTTTGAAAATTGGGATTCTGGTGGAATATTAAAGATCCCATATAGTGCACGTTAGCATAACCTTTTTTTAGCCATGCACGTTAGCATAACCATAAGAAACAAATGCGCTGCAGCCTGCATCTGACACCCACTCCCACAGTACCACTTCCTTTTAAATACAAAGCGATTCATTTGCAAAAGGACAATGCTTGCCTAAGGCCATGGTATTGGGAGCTCTCAAACACCCTACCCCAAAAAACTCATATTTCCATTATGTTAATTTAAGATTGAAACCGTTCAATTTAATTAAATTAATCGAAAATTGATTAGTTATATAATTGTTATGAATAAATAAATTGTTTGTATTTAAAGAGTAATTTTTTTACTAAACCTATTCTCACTAAAGGTGAGAATGAGTCAAGTCAGGCCAATAATGGCAGATAATTCTATCCGACCCGATCAATCGACTTGACCTTATTTCATAACCAACAACTAACCCATAAGTCAGTTACCGATAAAATTGATATATGTGGTACAAATAGGCCAATAAGATCGATAATTGATTAATTTCACAACCAACTTTGATGAGTCAATTAGTATTGTCGGCCTGATTTGGTGGATCAAATGTTGGTTGAATTATCGGCCGGTCGATAATGGGTTGACCGATAAAACCGACCCATTCAAAACCCTAATTCTCACCATGACAATCACATGCATTTCATGATTTAATTTCTTTCAACACTCATGTAATGTAAATTATATATTATAATGTTTTTTTTAATAAGTATTATAATATTGTATACAAATTTTGATTATTTTTATGCGAAAGCAGTACCCAGAAATTTTATATTTTGGTAAAAATTCTTCCCTCTCGTAATGATGAAGTGCTTACTTCAATTGTACTTATGCTATAGCGGAAGAGGTCTTGAGTGATTTTTAATATTATTTTGGATAATTAAATTTAACAAATATTTAAAATATTTATTCTTCTAAGCCCTTAGCTAGGATAGGGTCACAAAATGCTCCAAATCCATGAGAAAATTAATTTGTGATATTTTAGGTGTAACCGTGTAAGTTAAGGGAATAGATTATAGATTTCCATTAATTAATAGCTAGATTTTAAGACATTATTACTTTTTGACCGTTGTAGGAATTAAAGGCATCATATTAGATTCGGACGATGCTTTTAAGTCAATTGATAGTATTGATTAGTAATAAGTTATTTGACTAGAAAAATATATAATTGATTATGGGCCTTAGCTTAGGGTGATTACACGTACATAGTCACAATTATACCCCAGCATCTTGAGTTTCCCATGGATCCCAGATGATAGTTGTAGAGTTGAATTAAATCAAGATTAATACCAAACTTCTTGTTTAACCTCTATTATATCTATCATTTAAATTTAACAACATTTGTAAAGTTGGGGAAGTTCCATAGAATCCACTAGCCATTGACGCTTTGCACCCATTCCCCGACCATCACCACCATCAGCGAACTTCCTATGTGACTGTACCAATATGACCCATATATTTGCTTTGGAAACAGAGACGGACTCACAAAAAATTAATTAGTATGGAATATGGTGACCTGCACTTCTAAACTCTGCCACTGGGCTTGTTTGTCTGGTGCCATGCAGTCTGCAAACCTTGCATGGGTTCAAAGGCTCTTCAGACTGTAGCCTACAACAAAAAAAAAGGAAAAGAAAATATGTCCAAAACTAGCTAACTTGTCAGCCACAGGTAAAAAAAGCAGGTTCACAACAAACCGATCATATGGTGGTCGTAGCTGATTTTCTGAGCCGGCCAAGTCATATCAGTAGCTCCAACCACCACCACCTGCTAGCCTGCTACATAATGATCAGAAAAGTGAGTTTGGTTTGTCTTGTTCACCCTCAAACCCTCCTCACCGTTTTAGAACCTGAAACGCTTAACTTTTGTTCAAGCCTCCCAACCCTCTTTCATATTGGAAAGCTATGGTTTTTTAGCCTGCCACCCCTCATTCCTCATTTACCTTAATCTTCCCTTATTTCTAACCGTATATTCTCGCTTCTTCATCTGCACCGTTAGTGTCCAGATCGATCAAAGGCCAAAAGGTCCACCTAATCTTATTCTTAATTTGTTGTCCAAATCAAGTTACAATAAAAATTGTTCCACTAGTACCGTAGTACTTACTTCTTTTTTGTTTTTTTCGCTCTATCATCAAATACATCAATATTATATTGTACGTACTATATATAAAAATGGTAAGCGCCATCCAAGTAATACCAAATTAATTGTTCATTTGGTCATATTGGTCTTGGTAACTTACTTCGAATTAATGATCATGAGACTTATGTGATTTGGTTTATATCCACAATCATTGATCGGAAAGCATCACTATATTCGATATAAATAATTTCACTACGAAAAGAAATAGTAAAATTCCATTTTTCTAGAAATGATAAACACAATGAGATTGTTCGTCGGCCAAATTAACATTTCGTTGCCCCAAGTTTGGGGCGACGAAAACATTTCGTCGGCCAGTCTGTCATGCAAACCACATTGCTCTAAGGTTTGGACAACAAAATTATTTTTTTCATTGCCCAAAGAACGGAATATATATTTTGTCGCAGAAGATATCTTTGGGCGACATATTATTAATTTGTTGCCCTAAGATATCTTGAGCGAGGGAATATATCACAAACAAATTAATAACTCTAACAAATCATGATGATAGGTAAGGCCTACTTGTTGGCATTAATGTAGTGCATGCGCTGCTTTTGAAATAGATGTTTATCAGTCTCGCAAAACGCATAAAAATTCTATCTAAATTTCTTTATATGTCTGTCTACTAGTCTCTTTAAATATGAAGTTTTTTTTCTCTAAAAAAAATCTGAAGTTTTTTAATAAAGAAATTATTTTTCCTACAAAAGAGGTACGTAGTGTGGTAAATGAGTTGCTAATAATTAGGAGAGGTGTGATTTATTATTTCTTTTTCTTTTTCAATTTTAATTATTCTATTTTATTATTTTACCCTTAAAATATTAAGTTATTGTTATTGTTATTTTAATCTTTTATTCTTTAAATTAACAAAGGACAATGTTGAACTTTTAAATGTTTAACCTTACTCTCCCTTCTACCTTTATATATATATATAGATATAGATTATAAGATCCTAGAAACATGTTGTCTTGATTGAAGGTGAAGTAGTAGAGAAAGAAAAAGACCAAAACGTGTTAGTGGGTACGTGAATCCCTTCAAGTATGATATGGAACATGCATGGTTGGATAATGTGTTCCAATTGCAATTGAACATGATTTCATTAATGTCACGGCCACAATAAGAACAATATCATGGGATATAACTATACGAATTGGGCTTAAGACTAAAGAATATAATGCACGTACGAGAGCACCAAGCGGAGTGCGCTATCACCATTTTTCACACTCATTTTTCACTTTCACGCACTCGCACTCTCACCGTCTCTGGCCCAATCGCCAAACTCTCCCTCGACTCACTGCTGATGGCATGAGTGTGATCTCTGAGCTGAGTGTAAAAATTGGTGGGGCCCATTCACCTGAGGAGAGAGACGTCCTTTTATTTTTTTCTCATTATACCCTCACATTATTTCTACAACCCATTAGAGTTCATACCTTTATATAGATTCAGTATCATTCCTACTTTGATCTAAATAATCTAGTAAACAGCTTTTATTAGAATTCAGATTCTGACTCCTCCTCAATCCAATTCTTCTCCAAAATTCAATTCCTTCTAACCCGATTACAGATTAGGAAACATGCCATTATATTAATTGGATAGCTAAATTTTTTGCAAAGGCAACAAACAACAGTATTTCTAGGAGTACAATTGAGAACAAATTAAGAAAATTAAGGATTATCATAAACAAAATAACAATACTACACTTACCACATTTTCATACTATAATTTTATACTATCTTACGTAGTAATCTATATGGTATATTCATTATTGGACACTAAAAAAATAAAAATAAAATCTTAAAAATAAGAAAATACTATGTACAGTACAATAATGACACATAAGATAATATAATAAATATGGTATAAAAACATGGTAAAATAGTATTATTGTAAACCAAATAGTGTTGGCCTATAGAATCTTAGGAGGCAACAATACCCAACTTCTTCCTAGTAGGGATGGCAACGGGACGGGTCGGGGTCGATTTTGCCAATACCATACCCGCCCTGGCTCGTCGGGTATACAGGGTCCTTGGGTATGCGGGGCCCATATCTTTTTTTATTTTTTTATTTTTTTATCAAAGTGATACTAAATCAACACAAATATATATACTATAGTCTCTTGCCATGGGCGTTGTGCGTGTCAATTGGCCTTTCTAAAAATCTAATTAAAATTTTTAATAATTTATTTGTCCTAAAATAATGGTGATGGGAAAGTAGGCTGCTAAAAATAAAGGTGCAATTTTTTTTTTCTAATTCTAATTATTTTATTTTACCATTTTATTGTTTATCAATAAATAATGTCACAGTCCCTATTTTGTAAGTGAGAGTATTTTTAAAATTCACAAATTTAATCATTCTACTCTCTCTTCTGACTTTATATATATAAATAATATAAATAAAATATACTAACATACAAATATTACATTAAAATATCATTAAATTATGTTATAACACTATTAAATTTAAAAGAATAATAAAATTAAAACATAAAATTGAAATGTTGTTATAAAATTAATATTATATAATATATTTATTTAGTTAAACGAGTATATGGGGCAGGACGGAGCGGGGTGGTGAATGGCATTACCATACTTGCTTATTGGGGTGGGCCCTATGGAGTTTGGCGGGTACGGGGATTATTGCCATCCCTACTTTCCAGGAGCACGACAGAGGTATGTCATATTGCGAGTTCTATTGGCTTTTCTGATTGTCTATGAGGAGAGAGAAAGGGAATTTAGTTGAATTAAGAATTTAGTCATTTACTGTGCAAAGGAAACAGGTAATTATCCAAAAATAAATGTAGAGTGATTTAAACCATTGGATTAATTATATGGTTCAGATTTTCTTAAAGGCAAATAACTCCACAGTAGAGTTTGACCAAAAAAGAAAAGAGGAAAATTTTAACAAAAAGACTACAATTATACCATGTTTTGCAAATGATGATGCCAATTTTAAGTTGTTTTAATTAAAGACTATATCTATCAATTTGTTGCAATTAAGGGTCTACAATTAAGCCTGTCAACATATTCATTAATTTTAAGGACAATTTCATTTTTTTTTGGTCAAAAAATTAATGATAAAAAAAAAATTCAAGAATTCAATTAAAAAAGAACAACAATAAACAAAAAATATCACAATATCATCAAAAATCATAGAAAAATTACATACATAGATAGATCGATCAATAGATAAAAAAAAGCCCTCACATTTTTGTTCTTCTTCATCCATTTGTCGTAAACAAATAAAAAAAAAAAACCTTAAATTTTTCTTTTTTG
>QANT01001246.1:0-17501 GCA_003254885.1 Purshia tridentata | reverse complement strand
GGGTAAGACCTATAATTTATCAGAATAAGTAGACATAGTGTGTATGTTATATGGTAATGTTTCTTGCCACACCTCCATCTCAACAACAGGAAGAAGAAAATATAATTCTCATAGTGTGGATGCCGCAACAGTTGTGTCCATCTCATTTCCCATTTGCAGAGGCCATTGTAGTTGGTATTATATTGCAGTAGCAGCATCAAAAGGACCAACCAGACCTCTCAAAATGCGCATAGCAGCTCCAACAGTGAATTTTCTTGCAAACAAGAAACAAGGAGTGACTGTGGAATTTGTATGGCACAACTCAGTGCGTTGTTCATACTCATAGTACAGCTGGTTGATGTCCTGTGTAAGATTAGACAGCAAGCCAATTGCTCAATGATATATCATATATGAATACAACAAGGAACACATTGTATTAGGCCTAAATCACAAATTGATTGAGCTTAGGACTGATGTTGCTTGCCAGAACTACATCTCTCTCCACAAGGTTCTTCCAGATTATATATGTTTTTCTTTTTAGGTAATGAGGAAAGCCCCACAACTTACTCATCAACAAACTATACATATTAGGTAAACCCAAGTTATGTCTTTCCTTACACAATCTTGCCTATTCTTAAACGAAAATACTTTTTCCATATCCTGATATAGTGATATGAACACATCGCAGAACCCAATAGTCCTGCAGAGACCATGAAGTTTGGATTCTCATAAGGGAACAAGATATCTAGGCCATTTTAATTCATATTTTTGTATGAAAGCCGGGCAAGTGTAATGGACTTGTTTTGTGTGGCACATTGTTGCTTATATTTTAAGTGTCTTAACGAGTGGACTAATTGTGGCACAACAACTCACCCTTATTTCTTTTAGTTTTTGAGGACCTACAGCTGCATAATCAAACGTTATGGGATGCCAAGATCTTCTTTTCCCTCTGATGGTTGACTGGTTCCATAATGTGTAGGTCAATGTTCTTGGCTCAAGCTCGTCTTCAAGTCCTCTTATCTTATAACAAAGACACAAATGAAGAATTTGAATTAAATCCCAAGATGAAATTCTGAACAAATATTTGCAAATGACAGCAATGCAACCAAGGCAATCAATCTCAATAAACTTCCCAAAAGAAGCACTATTCAATTTTGAAATTCAATATAGAGAAGAAAAGAAAGCATTCTGCTTACTGCAAGTAGTGTCTGCACATAATGTTCATCGGGGATACAATTGTGATAATGCCGAACTGTCTGCATTTAATAATTTGAAGTCATGACAACTAACTTAGCAAAAAATACATCATTCTAAAAGAAGCTTCATCAATTTAATAACTTTTGCTTTGTTATAAACTATGAGACAATTCAAGACATTCAGAAAAATGGGAATAGGACCACTCTATACCTTACAGAATTTCCTGAAGACTAAGAAAACAGTGTTGTCATCCACAATGATTTCTGCATGCCTTCTAACCAAGGCTATCCACTAAGATCAACATTACATTCTCTCATTGTAGTGGTTCAATTAACAGTTGAACTATTTGTTCAATCTCAATTTAAAAAATAGGAAGATATAAAACCTGGGATCCTTTTCGCCATCTCTCCTCAGGTATAGTAGGTGACAGCTTCGGATCATAACGATGCCCTTTAACATCAATAAAGCTATAACAAAAAGACTACAAAAAATTCAGCTTCACTGTTCTTCCACATGTACAGGAAACACGAAACTTAACAATAAGTAATTGTAAAGGAAATCATTCTAAGTATGCTGATATCCTAAATACCTGTCCACAAAGCTTTTTGGAGAAGACATTACATAGTTGTAAATGTAACTGAAGTTGTACAGAGGTACACAGCTGCAGAATAGAATAAGCAGCTAAAAAGAATTAGATTCAGAATAACTCTGAATTAACACAAGTATTACTAGTGTCAAATTAGCAAATCAGTTTGAATTATAGTTGGAGGATGTCAGTTAAAAAGAGAAGGACAAATCTTTGATTGGCTGGATTGCACAGAGCTTCTTCAAGTAGCAAGCGCTCTGCTTCTATCATACTTGATTCTCCCCATACTACCTGCCAACATAAATTGCCTGTCAATCTTAGAAAACAATGTGCCACGAAACCAAGTAATATATGAACAAATTGAAGATGTGCTTGCAAGTGTTCAAAGAAGCTAAAAGATCAAACACCTGAATGCTGTTGTTCAACTGTCGGCCATAGAAGAAAGCAGACCTTGTGGTTGATTCATCAAACATAAAACGAGGCTCTGAATGAATATAGATGGAGAAATTTTCCACATCAGTATTCTGCAAAGCTCACAACAAAACATATCATAAGCTCTCTCTCTCTCTCTAAGTTTTGGTACTGATCACAACTAATTTCGTTTTTTGTTTTTTATATTGAAATATGATTTGTAAGTGCCCATATCAGGATTTTCATTTTTGCTCTTTGTTTCGTATTCAGTTTTGAAGCAACCATTATAAATGTTACTAATACTAGCAAACAAACCTTGAAGAAGGTGCCCCAGAGAAAATCAAGAGGGAGATTCCAACGAACGAGGAAGAGAGAAGCAACCTTTGGAGTGCTTTCAAACTGATCATCAATGAAAACACAGGACCTTCTTCGAGCAGTTAAGAATGAGGATTGGAGCTTCAACTGAGAATGGAGTACTCTAAGGAAAGCCCATAAACATAGAAAGACAGTGAGAATGATGACGAGCCTTAAACCCAACCTCAAAAGTTGGCTCATGGATGATGAAGCTCTCTTCCTTGTCATGGTTAATTTGTCAATGTCCTCATGCAATCTCTGTGTCAGTGTGGTTCTGTAAGCATGTTTTGGGGGGGGGGGGGGGGGGGGGGGGGGNGGGGGGGGGGGGGGGGGGGGGGGGGGGGAGAGAGAGAGAGAGAGAGAGATTGAGAGATTGAACTGAGGAAACGTTTCAACTTTGAGCACAGCTGAAACTGCAATTCGCTTTTCTGTTTCACTAATTCTGTTATTTGTTAAGAACCCAGTGACAATGAAACACGTCTCCTCCTCATTTAAGAAACACTTTCCAATCTTCATGGTCCAATTTTTTTTTTTTTTTTTTTTTTTTTNTCCAATTTTTTTTTTTTTTTGTGCATATTCATTACATGTACATCATAAGCGAACCCAATCCATGACATGGAACATCATTAATCACAACCTAAAACATTACAATCTGGAATTTCATAGAGAATGAAAATTTAGAGGAATATCATAATTTTGTACTTTATCCAACAAGACTTCCACAAGGGTATGTAATTTATTTAGCAAAGGTAATTTCTGTAGACACAACAATGTTCAAATCAATCAAAGAAATATAGTCCCCTGGCATCGGCAGGTGAAAGCCCCTAAACAACTTTACACTTTCAATAATTAGGAATTCATCTTACATCAGCTCTTTCTCTGCCCTTGCAAACCTACTGCGTCTAGTCAACATCCCATTATATGAAGCTCAAAGAATCAGTATTTGGTCACAAGATATCTTATTTGGTGTTACTGAATACTCATTAGATATGCTACTATGCATCCCGTCACAGCACCAGCAATAACCTGAAACCAAACCGAATAAAGAATTATCATTAAACTTGAAGATTAAGTTAATGAGTGCCTTGTTCAAAAAGCGTCCCCTCAACAAAGCTATAATAATTGTTGTCATAGAATAATTGTGGTCGAGCCATATATGTGATGAGTAACATTCCAGCCTTTTCCAGTGGAACCAACATGTTCCAATAGTATCATTTCCAGACACAGCAAGAGTATTGCATTCAGAACCTATAGAGGTAAACTGAAAGGATCACTGGCCGGTCACTTGGAAACAAAATGTCATTGCTCAATGAACATGTTCACATGATTTACTTCTCAGGGAGTAGGAAATTAATGAATTATGAAAGAAAAAATTTTGCCTTTTCACGTTTAGTTCGCATCATTTGGTATGCTGAGACCAGCACGCAGACTGTGAATAGAGCTTGGTTTGCTTTGCAGTGAGCTTTAATTCATAACATTATTATCATGATAACATGCTTTTCTGATTTACTCAAGTTATATGCAGCAAGAGTAGTGCAACAAACAAACCTGCAATGGAGTATGTCCAAGTGAATCACGCAGAGGTCTAACATTAGATAAAGGATGTTCCGAAGGAAGCTCACACACGATTTGGTTCAGCAACTGCAACAACCATCTCAATGTGATTAATATGATTAATATATAATGAAACATATATATATATAAATAGAGAGAGAGAGAGAGAGAGAGAGAGAGAGTAATATTCTCTTAGCAAACAGTCAATAATACGTTGTTATGTTTCACTATTAATTTGAACACATATCCAAACAAGAATGTGCCTAATCAATGTTTCAAACTAACAGTCTATTAACAAAGCATGACTATGATTCTATGACCGTCCAGCAAGAGAAAATTTCCACCCATACAGACAAGTTCCAAATTTGAAGCATAATAAGTAAGGAAAAGTTACTTCGGCTTGCCGACCAGCATGAAGTCTCACTCCTGAGGCATCATACATTACCTGAAAATGCTCAAACAAACAAACACATGGTGACCCATTTCACAGAGTTGCATACAGAGTGAATAACATACAAAGGATTATACTTGATGTGCAAAAATTGCAAAGCAAGAAATGAACAAAAGAAAAAGGGTGAAACTTTGGTACATACAATGCAGGCTAAGACCAGGGCAATGGCGAAAGCGGGTCCTCCGGTGCCCTGTTGGAGGGCAATGGCCACCGCCAGAGCCGTCACCGTGGCGGAATGCGATGACGGCATTCCGCCCGAATCCAGCATTCTTTTCGAATCCCATCTCCTTTCTTTATACCTAAGCAGTGAGCAGAGCACCAACCACACTCAATTTCACACATTTCCTAATTCAAACCATATAATTGGGCCATGTAAAAAAAGAAAGAAAAATATTGGGATTGGATGAATCTAGTGTACGGACCAGGAGGTGAAGAGCTTCAGGAATTGGGCGATAGCGCAGGCGAGGAAAGCGGAGAAGAGAGGGAGGTTCGATGGGAAAGCTGTCGTTGTCGGTGAAGACGACGACGTCGTCGCATCCGCAGCCGTCATCACCTCGTCCATTCTATTTGTAATTAATAAACTGATAATCTCTCTCTCTCTCTCTCAGCTTTTAGACTGTGGAAGCAAAAGGGAGGGAAGAGGGCCACCGAGTTCTATGAGTCAAAATGGTTGGCGGCAGGGCCCACAGCTGATTTCAACCCACCAATCATATATGAGTTGGAATCGGATTGTCTGTTTGCAATTATTCTTCACTATCTATTAAGAAATGCACCGTCCAACTCCAGCCATTTTCTTAAAAATTAAAATGGTGGATTTGCCAAGAAGCAAGAAATAAAGCATTTTGGATTTTGAGTTCTCTAAGCAAGAAGTAAAGTTACTTGCAGAGGCCAAGAAATTCTACTCACCAAGTCACCATGCAAGTGGACAAAGTGAAAATGATCCATTATCCATTTATCCTTTTATCAGTATCACATTATATGTAAGAACAAAAGCCCAAATCTATTAATTGCAGTAACTACAAAATCTTTTGAAAAACTCTACCTCTTCGACATTGACATCAAAATCCAAAAACCCTTTCTTTGCCTTCTTTGTTTTGCTAGAGTCTACACATTGAAATATATATGGTAAGCTCGCTGCTAATCGCTATTAATCCTTTTGGCATTTACAATCCCACCCCAACTTCAGAAATGTCAACCTTCTGAGCCAAAATGTAGAACAAAGAGTTGCACACACTAAGGCTAGATCATCTTCTGAACATGGTCGGGTAGAGATGAAGCTAAAGAACCACTATGTTTGCTGGGCAATGGTGTATTCCTTCGAGACTGGCGTTTCGTTGGGACAACCACGGGCTCCTTCTCCAGTTCTTCCATGGATGAATCACTCTCACTATCATCTTCACCCTTGAAAACTGGGTGCATGTATGCATTTTGAAGGAAGCTTTTTAGGTTCAGATTTGGCTCTCTTGCACGTTCTAATGTATCTTTCATCATTGCTTCCTGTAACCCACCGTAGAAAAAAAATTAAACAACAATGCAAATGATGGGAAAACTGAAACTTATATTTCATTAGAACAAATGAATCCAACAAACCTGTAATGGATATCTAATGAAAGCAGGTTCATAACGGCCTTTGCAAAATCTATGGAACCATATGGTCAACACTGGGAGTGTGATGAGCAATGGAGTTGACTGAGCAGCTTCTTTTGTACTTAACAACCCCATCAGTAGCAGTTGTGAGACGATTAGTGCTGTTATGATGCGCCTATGGACATCAGGCCAGAACGCTGCAGCACTCTCATACTCTTGATTATAGACATTTATAATCTGGATTTCATGGAACAGAACTCCTTTAGCGGAAGTGATTGCATATATGAATATTACTATTTAACCAATTAATAACAAAACCCATCTCTTGGGGAAATGCAACGTTTTACCTGATGACGATAAACAACATAGGCCAGGCCAAAGAATACTATAATGAAAGGAAGCAGGATTGGGGACACCACAGCATAAACAAGGCCAAGTAAGAAATAGAGTTGTATTTGAGGTTCACCGGTGTTGAAACCAAGGGTTCCTGGATCCATCGCCTCTTCCCTATCCTTTTCAGTCTTCACCAAGAAGAAATTTTTCAAGTGATACAAAATCAATGGTTTCAACCTTAGAATCTCCCCAGCAACTCCAGCCCACCCATCAACCATTACGTAGGTTATAAAGAAGGTTGCCTTCATTGGAATTGAAACACCAATTGTCTTCGGGATACTGCAGAAATAGCCAATGAATATTATGTCATAACTTTTCACATGAAAGCAGCACTTGACATCATATACGGAGCAGATGAAGCTTATATCCATTACAGACCTATTAAGCTGGTATAAATTATGCACAAAAGAGATGAGTCACAAGTTGTAATTTAGAGACACATCTTAACTCAATGGAAAAAAGAAATGACTTCCTGAATAAAGCTGTTCAATAGTTCATGACAATTAATTGATTTACATTTTTTCACAATCTCACATAATGTAAATGCACGAAACTAACGATGCATGAAGCCTTCTCATATTACAGATAACAGTAACCCAAACAAATAAGCCTTCTCAAAACCTAAGATTTTGAAGCAAGCATAATTTAAGGTACAAATACAAGGACGTACTCATTAGCAGATTGGTGGATGAATTTATCTAGTTGCTGAAATGCAGTTCCAGTGATTATGCTCCCAAGAAAAACGTTAACAAATTGGAAAATATAATATCGAGTAGCAGATCTCCTCTCTAGAAATGATATGCTACTAAATCCTTCAAATTTGGACATTATCATCAAAACAGAAGGAAGAAATATAAGAAAAATCTTCAATGCAATTCCAGGGAGGAAACCTTGGATAAATGATTTTATGAATTTCCTGCATGAAAAATGGGATGCCATTAATAAAATATAAAACAATTAAGTGTTGGCATCCAGCTAGCGAAAATTCAAGCAGATACATTAATTCAAATGAAGATATATAGGAAGAAAGTACTCACACTTCAATAATGGGCTTTAGGAAGGGGACTGCTTTCTCAATACCCTCTATGTTTGCAAGAGACTGTACAAATGCAATGGGTATCATGAAAAAGAAGGTGAGGAAGAAGAAGGCAACAGCAATTATAAGCCTCCTAATTGTCAGTGACACATATGGTATTGCCAGGTTATCCCAAAAAACATCCCGGGGTTCTGGAGCCCACTCAGTCAACCATATAGTTGGATTTCTGGATTGTTGAGTTTGTGCACAGACAGCAGCTCCCCATCGAGTTTTGAAGGAAACAAATGCTGCTGGCATGATAGATTTAGGGTTATTTGTGATCCTATCTCTCTCTGAGTACATCTGTCAATAGTACATTTGAAAAAGAATGAACACAATTAATCACATGCTTTTCAGTAAATGCACAATTCGGTCCTAACATGCCGTCACTGAAGCACTATGTGAACTGAAAATCCTTTTGAGTTGTTTATTTGCTTACTAAAAAACCCGCTCAGAATATACCTTTGACTATAAATGAGTAGTGCATCAATCACAGTGCGTGATGGTCGACAAACCGGTTTGGCTAATTAAGTCATTGCTTCAGTATCAGATAGAGGCAACATAGAATAAGTGAGGCAGAATAATTAAACAATAGTTCAGAAACTCATAAGTGCTACTTACTTCTTTTGATAGCCTCTCGATCTCAGACGTATAAAAATCAATTGCATCCACCTTATTACCCCAAAGTCCAAGAAATCCAGTCTGCTCACAAGACATTGTTAACGTAAGGGAGAAATAGCATGAGAGATAGTCTTTTCTTTTTTTTTTAAGAAAAGAAAAGAGAAAAGATAGAAGGAAGAAGAAAGGAATTAGAATAGTACTAAATCATTAGGAATGGAATACCTTCTTAAATGGTCTTTTGGATGAATTTCTCGAAAATTTAAGTTGATAGTAGTCAAGCCAATTCTGAACTTTCTTCTTCTCATTGACTAACTTAGAAAGTGTATTTGCATCATAAACAACCTGCATTCAAATGCTTCAGTAAGAAAGTAAAAACTAAACCAAAAAAACATGGAATAAGAAAAGGTTGTGTAAGAAGCATTAAAAGGGCTAACATTGTAAACTAGTAAGCAGAACCATTGCAAGAAATTAGAACATAACTTCAATTTACCTAAAGGTATAAAAATCATTTCAAATCCAACTATAATGGAATTTTTTATAATTATATGTTTACGTGTTTTATGACTGGATAAGTATCATACTTAATTTATAACACTTTAGAGTAAAGCAAAGCAGGGACTGTTGAAATCGAAACTACAAAGTAGGATGCAAGTTGTTTGTGTATGCATCAGTATTTAATTATTTATGGATGTAAGGAAAATCAATAGGATCAAACCTGATGAGTGAGATAGTGCTCTGGATGGTTGACCAGAAAAAAATGTTCCACAAGCTGACTAACTGTCTCATCAGGATCTGGTGGCACATTTCTAACCAGTACCTATACCAAATTTGTATATTTCACAACAGTTAAGAACAATAGCAGTAAAAATAAATGCCTAAACGAAATCAATCTGATACAATTCCAACTCAAAATAATCTAACAGGTTGGTATATAGAACTCAAAATAGTCTAACTTGACCCCGGCCTGCCTTAGTAGGTGTTATGTCTGAACTACTGTGCTTTAATGTCAATTTATTTATCACATCAGCTTAATAGTACATCAAGTTGATCTTACTGTGAACTGATCAGGGCGCCGTTGTTCTGAGGCAAGAAAATGCAACCTCATTGATGCAACTATCTCATACTCCCTTTTCAATACATAGCAGGTCCAGAAAGTAAAAGCATAAGCCATTACTAAATGAGTCCAAAATCTGCATCAAATGTTGAATAATGGTCAGAAGGTGGATTTCCTTGGAATGCAAACAATTTTCCATACACAGTAATATCATATAGTCCACCTCCGTATTCCTGAACATGTAAAAGCACACAGATTAACATTTTAGTGTATTTGGCAAAGATTCTTTCTATAGCCGGTCTCCGAATTAATATTACAAACAATAACCAATTTAAACAAGTATCTTGGTGAGTGATTATTTTTACTATATTTTGAGTGGCAAGAAACAAGGCATTCTCAGTTCTCACAAGAGATAAGAACCTAGGGCCAAGATAACATAAACTCAACAAACCAGATCAATCCAGTTGCATCATTCTTTTGCATGCACTTACATATTAATTTAAAATGCTAATTATATATTTAAATTGAGAACAAAATTTAAAGTAAAAATGGTGCAATGAGCTTAGTATAGAATGTATTGCATACCTACTAGATCCAACAGGAACATTTGAAATAGAAAGCTCATCTATGTTGTTGTAAATTACATTCGACTTCTTTAGGGTGCCATTGGTCCAATTGACTGGGACCATGAATGCAAATGCCAGGAATGAGATGGGAATAAAAATTTTTAGCCTGCACTTGAATAGGCAAAAACCACATAATGAGTTGAAGAAGACAAATAATTGATAAGTCAGAGCCAGAAAGAAGAGAATTATTCAGTTCAAATATTATATTAAACCAATGAAAAAAAGCATTTTATGCAAGGAGAAGAGTAATTAGACAATATATGGTTTGACAATATATAAGAAAGACTTGCAATAAGCCATTGAAATTATCTGTGCTGATGTCTGTAACCTTGAATTCACATCCGATGAAGAAATAGAATGCAATTCAAAACCTCAGTCACCAGTGATAATTTAATCCCTCCAAATCACATAAAAATAGTAAACAAAACAAACACTGCACGTGAGACTAAAGGATTGGCATAAATGCATTATCTCTTCTCTGGTTGTACAAACATTATAACTAGCTGCTAATTAGTTTTTGAAAATGTTTACTTAGTGGCAATTCTTATATACATATATCAAAATTATCATAAAAAATATACTAGCATTAAAACAAATGAGTTGTAAACAAGAGCCCGACCCTGTCAAGTAGATATACCCACTAACAAACTACAAGTATTTTACATCGTCAAATGCAACAGCTAAAAAGAAAAAGATGATTGGCCAGGGCATACCCTATCAAGTAAATCCTCAAGTAAACAGCAGAGTCCAACCCTGCATGGTCAATTAGCTCAGGTTCTGGCATTTGTAATGCAGCGGGCATCCAGTTCAGAAATTTCACATATGACCTGAAGTCCAAATTCACAAACTTGCTTACAAATGCTCCTGAACTTAATGGGTTGCTCCGTAACCCTTTAAGATACCATTTTGGGAAGTAGACCCTATCATTGACAGGTTGAAGCCGAAGTATGGCAAATGCCACGAAGAAAGCAAATGCAGTGAGAATATTGATAGCTGCTGCAACTGATATATCACCGAGTGAAGCCATATCTTGCTTGAAAAAAATATATACGAATGATTCTTCTGCAAATTGAAGGAATAAAAGGGTAAGTTTTGAGCAATTACAGTAGTAAAAAGAATACATCAAGTAAAGCAATCAACAGTGTGCTGAATAATATGTTGATTCCTGCGTGTCTTCATCAACATTGGATCCATTTCAAGGTTCAAAAGCACAAGTAGTCTTACCTGTACTCAGCTATAACTTATAAGACCTGAATTTAGTCCTTCTTCTTCACAAGGCTAGCAAAGCAACCTCAAGTCCTCAGCAAGACCAAAACGCAGCTTTTCCATTCAAGATGTCAGAGAAGCATGATCATTTGGTTTTCGCTGTCCGGTGAAGACAGAGTGTGAGTTGAGAAAACGACGGAAAATTCGGTAAAAAGGGAAATGAATAAAATGAATGAATGGTGATGTTACTAACAGTCGTTTCAGTTTCTTTCTTTCTTCTTTAATATTATGATTTTGTATTAAATAGATAATCTGAGTGATAATTCGGTGATAAATGAGAATATTAATGTAAATGTGAATAAGAAAGAGAAAGACTTAGTTTTATAATCCCCGGGACCAGTTGGATTTTATTGTCGGCAAGTGGCAAGGTGCATTAAGTGTCTCTCTCTGATTCGCTTTACGTAATTAAAAGGGATCTGACTCTGTCACTCACTCAGTCACTCTACAACGGCTACTTTTTTCTGTGCATTTTTGGGGTCATCATCACAAAACCAAACACAAAAGTAGGATTTATTTGCTCCTGCTTTTACATGATTAAGGAAAAATAAAAACTATTGGAGAGGGACAGCAAAATACTTAGTCATGGGTAGGCCCTGTGTTTTGAGACTTTTTTTCAGTGGTTCTTCCAAGGATATGTTATTTACTGTTTTAGCCTCGAAAATAATAGAGGATATTGTTTCATTTTCTTACTTGTCTTGCCCCATTGATGAATGAAGTTTTTAGTAATGAATCTTAATATGTAACTTCAGAAAAGAGAATCATTCACAAATGGTTATACTTTTACGGGTAATAATGCTAAATTCGTTAAATTTGATAAAAACGCTCATTATTTATGAAACAAATTTAATACGTCAATATATTTTGATTCACTTGGTAGTTGACAGTGTCGTCCAGTGTGCATCTCCTATATCCACAGTTAACAAGTCCAAGGTTCAAGCAAGGTTCTAACTCTAGTCATAACAGATAACCCCTCATTCTTTTTGTATGACGAGATACAAATGCTAATCTAACGTAATTGTCAAAAGACATAATTATCGTAGTTATCACTTGTGAAAAATGTGTAGGTACTTTAATGCTTTTAGTAATAGCACCCAGTAAACCTCGTGACTCATGCAATGGTCAAAATGACTTAGAAGGGTAAAATATGAAAAAGGCTAAAAAGTTGACTAAGGTCAGATTGATGACCTGGTGTCACAATCCAATTATATTCTGCCAGCTGTAAACCAGTGAGAAAAATGATTAGAACTAACAGAATATGATTGGTCGTGACACCAGATCATCAATCTTACTAATAGTATTATACAGTGAACATTTATTCTGAGTCTATGAAAGTAACTGATGAATGAAACGGTGAAAAAAAATATCATAAATGACCAATCAATGCATATACAGCTTAGCTCTCACCCGGTACCATCTTCCATTCCAGGCTTTCCAGCCAAGTAACCAAGTTATTTAGATTGGAAGTGTAAACTTCAGCAATATTACATTCCCCATTATTTCAACAATTTCTTACGCAGATGATCCACACCACACATCTTTCATATTCGATTTAACTTTTCTTAATTCTTTGCAACTTCCTCTCTCCAATATAGCTTGGTAAAGATGTCATGCGCAAAGGGTACAATTAATTGATCCATAGAAATACAATCAGAGCTGGCTCTTCCCTTTTGATTCCCTTCTTTTAGTCAGGTCAATACATTGAAGCAATTACACTTTGCAAAGACACAATCACGCAAATGTGCTTTGAGATGCAGGGAACTTGGTAACTTACATCACATCTGGTATTAGTTCCTTTGATGCACAGCAATCCGGTGGATGTCCATGTCCTTCAACATGACGGAACGCCCACATGAATCACATGGGGCAGTCCTCGACCCGCAAATACTCTCATGCTCAGACAATCCTCTTAGTTTGTCCCGAACATCTGGAGCAGAGTTTCCCGCTTGAACCATGTCCCCACAGAATCGACATGCAATAAGGCGCAGGGGACAAACTGAGGCTTGGTGTTGCACCTGCCAACATGAAGAGAACATTTTAAGACGTCTATAGAATGATGATTTGATTAACAAAAGTATATACCTTTCTTTCATTCCCCCCCCCCNCCCCCCCCCCCCCCCCCAAGTATTCTAAAATTTCAGGCAAAAAATAGATGCAATTGATCTTTGTAGCTCATAATAAATACAATGAATTTTCTTAATTGCCAAACAGTGATATGTGCAAAGATGAAATACAGTCAATGAAATGCAATGATGCCGAAAGGAAAGGGGAAAGGGGCAGAAAAATTTTCCTTACCATCTCTTCCTTCTCAAGCACAATTCCACAGGGGCAGTGAAGTGGCTCATGGAACACTTTCATGTGCTTTTCCATTTCTCCCTGATGAAAAGGTTGGCCACATTTCTGACAATGCACATGATTTTTGGCTTCTTCAACCCTTAGAACAACTCCACAGCCAGCATGCTGACAAACAACATTATGTCTGCTACAGTAGGCTTCATGAAGCCCTATAGTCCGACTGGGTATATAACGCTTGCAATTCTTACACTCTACAGTATCCATCTCCATGGATGATGAGGAAGACACAGCCTGTTGACCTACCTTCCGATTATTGTCATCTTGAACATTCACAGATACATGGTAGTTAGTCTTTCCCTTAAAGCCATAAACACCAACACTGTAAGTTCCTGCTCCCAAGCTCTTATCTTTTGAGCCAAGGATCAAAACCTTTGAACCAATGTCATGGGATGACCATTCATGCTGGTGCCGGGTTGGAAATATGAGAGGATGCTTGGAAATGTAAATATCAGTATCCCCATTATTTGTCTCTGATTCTATCTTAACCTCAACTTTCGCATCTTCCGAAGCAATTTTCTCCCAAGTATCATTATCTATTGAGAACTTGTAATACGAGTAGTGTCCTTCGTCAACCACTCCAGATTCAGATGTTCCAAATGTAAGTGGTTTTAGGACATTCTCATGAATCTTCCCTGAAGCTGTATCAGAACCAACTATGTCAACTTCAATATCTGTTTCTAGAACAGATACACCTGAAGAGGGTTTTAACTCAAGGACCTGTAACTTATATACCAGCTCCCCATAGTGGACTGTAAATATATCATCTTCAGAAAGGGTAGCATGCTGGCGAAGGCTTGTTTCAAGGATGGCCTTGTGATTGGGCAAGTCTGAGAAGCCTATCCTAAGAGGTTGAAGTTTTGCATAAGTTCCTTTAGGCAGCCACACATAGCGGACTTCTATCAAAGGAACAGTTGGTGTATCTTTTGGAAATAAATTCTGCCACACGTGAGGAGGAATCCCAACAAAACCTTCATCTGCTGTGAACTCCAAAACACCCGAATGGGTGCTCCTACTCTTTTCCTTGTCAGCATCAATCATGTCCGAAGAACCCTCTTGATGAACTACTGATAATTTAAAGTACAAGGGCCCATGATCAAAAGCACCTTGTTCTGACAGTTCCTTGAAGCAGGAAGGTGGCAGTTTGATCTTATCTCCACTACCCTGGCAAGGTACAGCTTCTAATGCACGGTAAAACATGATTCCTCGGCCGACAAGTAAACTTTCTTGCATTTGTTCATCAACCTGAAACATAGTAAGCATCAAAACAAAAGCAACCAATAAACTGAAAGGATTTGGACTTCCCCTGGAATTGATGCAAAATCACATTAATCCAAAGGTGAGCATGTCCTAATCGCCTAGAAAAGGGAGGTCCTTTCTTTTTTTTTTTCCTGATAAAACCAGATTAAGAGGAGCATGCCCGCCATATCAATATGGAGAATATAATAGAAATTTCTTATGCCATACATATTTGGGTAAGTTTAGACCATGCGTGGGATCCTTTATAAATCTATAACCATTGTGATTTTCCCAGGTAATTTAATCACAGAATGATCCTACGCGCCAAACAGAGAAGTATCACATTTGGACTAGCTATTCAACTCCAATGGCATCGATTCCCAAAACATTGTATGCATAAAGTCATAAACTTTCATTAAACTACACAATCAAAAACAAAAATAAACTCTACCCACCGACATAATGAAAGATATAAACAAGCTTAAATTCAAGCAACGACCCATTTCAATAGTAATTGGAAAAATAATAATGGGATTTTAGTAGCGAACCTTAAGTTGGGCTTCGGCGGCATCGAAGATGCGTCTTGATCTCTCAGCGTCTATGGCCTCCCTTTGCTTCTTAGCTTCGTCTTTGGCCTTTCTCTCCCTCTCCAGTCTCTGCCTCGCCTTCTCTTTCCTCTCCTTCTGTTCCTTCTCCAGCTTCTCTCTCGCTCTCCTCAGCTCGAAATCCATCTCTCTCTTGCTTTGTTCTTTGTTTTTAGAAGGTTGGTGTGGTTTTGCTTTGATTGATCGTCTTTGGCTTGGTGTGGTTTTTGTTTCTCAGAGTTCAGAGTCGAAGTTCGTGTTGGTTAAGGAAACTCTATGAAGAATGGGAAGGGAAATTGGTTTTCTTCCAACAGTTGGATTTGGTTTGTTGGTTCCAGCCTTGTAGGAATTTTCACTTTAGATTTGTATAGATTCCAGAAGGATCTGGGCCTTTCCTTTCGGAACGCGTCTATATTGGCTGCTTCACGGGCCTACAAGCCTAAATGGGATTATATATTAAGAAGGCCCAAATAAAATTTCATTTGCTCTATGCTGGTTGCTGACCCCATGTATTTTTGTTTTTTTGTTTTTATGGCGACTTGCTGACCCATGTACTTAAGAAAGATGGAGTGCAACTATTTGCACATCCAAAATCCTCTCAATGCACACTTTTTTCTCACAAAACGCCCCTCACCTCTCCTTGAATTGAAAATCTCTCAAAACACACCTCATCAATTACCAACATATTCTTATTTCTCTACACATACATTCCTCTCTCTTTTCTTATTTCTCATCCCACCCTTTCTCTTTATAGATTATCAACCACTCCCACCACCGCGCACGCCACCCAAGCACCACCCCAAACCCCACCTATCTATATTTGCTTCTCTCTCATCCCTCTCTTTCTCCCTGGCTTATCAACCCAGCCATCCACACCACAGAAGCCCAGCCTCCCCTCCACCTCCACCTCCACCTCCACCCCCACCCCCGCCTCTAGCCTCTCCCACCCCGACCCACTCGAAACCCCAACCCACCTCACCCGAAAATCGAAAACCCCACCTTACCCGAAATAGAGAGAGAGAGAGAGGCTAAGGGTGTGTTATTTTTTATTTTTTTGTCTTTTGTGGCAATTTCAAATTAGGTCAATAATGGGAGTATGCAATAAGAGGATTTGGGGTTGCACTTGAAAAAAAAAAAGTGTTTTTTTACGATTCACCCACTTAGATTATGACTTTGTTTGCATCTTACCATTTAAATTAAATAAATTTGTCACTTTATTTTGAAAAAATTGGCAATGTACAACTTTTGTCCAAATCTGTCAATATTTCAATTAAAAATGAAAATAATTTCGTCATTTTAACCATAAAATATATTAAGGTTAATTGACTTTAAATACTAAATTTTAATAATTTTTTAGTTTAGGTACCAAAATTTAATAGCATTTTAAATTAGGTATTAGTCAAAAAGTCAAACATAATAATATAGTAAAGGGCACTATAATTCACAAATATTACATCACATGCCACTACAATAATATATATATTACATTCATACTATTACATTAATTTATACTATATTGTATTAAAACTAAAAAAAATCAATCCAATCACATATTAACTGTGACTGTCTTATAATTTAGTTGTGATTATCTTAGTAAGTTGAAAAAGACAATTCTTACCACTATACTAAGTATTATTTTGAGTAAAAGTATTGTTTTGATATCTATTTATACTATATTGTAATACAATTTCTCTTAAAAAAAAAATTTCAATTCAGTCACAACCTAACTGTGACTGTATCACAATTTAACTGTGACTGTCATTCAGTCACAACTAAATTTGAAGTTGAGTGTCGTACAGTCACAACTAAAACTGAATTTGAGACTCTATTAACTAATTTCCAATACAATATAAAAGTATCAAGGACAATTTTGTTAAAACTTTATAAATTTTATTTAAGACCCATCATATGAGGGCCAAAAGGCAATAGAAGGGCAAATTTGTCAAACAAATAAAGCCCAAAACAAATGGACTTTAAATTTGTGACATATTCTAAAAATTAAGTTTAATAGTTAGTAGTCAAATCTAAAAATTATGAGCAAAACTGATTTTTTTTAAAAAGTATTGAAACTAGGTATTTAATCATAAATTTCTAAATATATTAAGAGAAAATTTTGTTTTATAAAACTATATTTAAATAAATTAAAATAATATTTATAAAAAAAACCACCGGTCA
>QANT01001244.1:0-21353 GCA_003254885.1 Purshia tridentata | reverse complement strand
GGATATAATTGGAATATAATAAATATTAAAAGGGGCTGGCTTTGAAAAGGGGGGTTTTGAGAGAGTTTAAATGAAAACTAAGGGGTTTTGGGATAGTTTAATATAAGGTGGGGGTTTAAGAATATTGTAGCTCTAATTAGGGGGTTATGGGGCATTTACATTTAATTGTAATATAATAACTTTTTATTGATTTATTTGTAATTAGTTCTGGTTTTATTCTTCTCCATCTTGGAGTAATTTATAGTAGTAGAAACAATACATAGCTAAGAATGTAAAATCTAATTCCATAATTTACATCTAATTGTGATCAACTCCTAACTACATAATTCAAAGCTAATTAATTCAAAAACCATAATCAACTCATAATCCCATATATCAATTATGGGTTAATTATATAATTTGTCAACTGTCCAACATTATTTTTTATTATAAATAAGATTAATATTTGTTCTAGTTTTGTTTTGTTTTGTTTGTATATTTGTTCACGTTTGTTATGTACTTTTGCTGTGCTATAATATATCAAGGGAGGTGATTTTTACACTCCACTTTTCTCCATTTACACTCCTTCTCTTTTTTTAAATGTTTTTATTATATTTTTTTTTATATTTCCAAGTCTACCCTTATAGTTTTGATATATAGTATAATTTTTTAAGTAAATGATTATAAAACCCATATTTGGGCTCCCTCTACCTTTAACACCCAAGTGCTTTTTGATGTTTCTAAGGAGGTCCAATAACATCTAACCCGGTCCATATTCTAACGTTTCTCTTCCTTTCCGTCTCTCTCCCTTTCCCTCTTTGTCTCACAGATTTTTGGGATAGCACCTCTCTCCCAGTCCCCTCTCCCTCTCCCTCTCTCTCTGTTTCACAGATCTAATTAGATCTAGAAGAAAACTTAGCGTTTTTTTCCGGCCAGCATTTCGATGAACTCGGCATCGAATCAACTCGATTGTGGTATATTCCTTCTCCTGTGGCCATGGGCTTTCCTTTTCCCACAATCTTGCTTGTCAATTTTAAGTAATTCTGATTTTGAAATTTTGTGACTAAGTGTAAGGTGCAAGCTGGCACCCAAGCAGTTACTTTATTTGGTCCAAATTCTATACGGATTGTTTTGTTACAAAATTTGTGTTTATATGTAAACTTGTATTTACCTTATCAGTTTTCAAGGAAATAAAATTCTAGAGCTATATGCTTATATGAATGTATTAGTTATATAATCTTCAGCAATTTGATGAATAAAAAACAATCAAGAACTCTGTTGCAGCAACTCAAACTCTTGTGTTCTCTGCATAACTAATTCTGCTGTAACCTTATTCTTTTGCTTCTTATTTCATTCCTCATCCAACATGTGATATTTGATGAAAATTAAAGGATTCAAACTTCCTTCATAAAGAAATGTATATTGAAATCTTCTAGTTTAACTAAGGGATTCACTTTATTGTGGAAATTCATTACATGGTAGTGTTGCTGCATCTAATTTCATATGAATGAGTCATATATTTCGTAGCTTCATGCAGAATGAATTAATGACTTTAAAGTCATAAGCTATTATAGCAATCTTAGTACTAACGGACGCCCATTGTAATGCTACTCATACGTAGTTTCGGATGTCAATTTTATTACTGATACATGCCCATTGCAATGCTACTTGTACCTTATTACTGATGCCCATTGGCAGTTGGTACTTTATTCTCATGATTTTCAGTCTATCCTAGTAGGATTTCAATTGGCTTGTGATAGGGAAATATTATGGGAATTTCTATTTATACCCAACAATCTTCTTTTGTTACCCAATTTCTTAATTTACCCAACACCCAACTTTTTTAAATCAGTTTTTTCTTATTTTACCCAATCTCAATTACCATATTACCCTTATTAATAGATACCCAACCCTTTATTTTAATTTTCTCTCTTTATCCATAATTTTACACACATACCCAACAATAATAAATTTCTCTCCCAACCCAAGCATTTACACTACACCCATACCCAACACCATACCTAATAGCTACCATATTCCCCTCACCACCATTGAATAGAACATCTAATCTCAGTCCTTAAGCTTTTTATTTGTTATTTTGGACAAATTAAACGTATTTTACAATAAGTTTGTTGTTTTTATATGAATTTTATTCATTAGTTTGAGTTTTTGGTGGATTTTTGGGTTGGATTCATTTATGCTGTCGGAGGTCATTCGGCTCTGGTCTGCCGAGTTCGTCGCAAATGTTCGGTTGGCATTTGTTCGGCCGGCTCCAACCGAACATTTCTCATTTGTTCGGCTGTCTCCAACCGAACATTTGTCATTTGTTTGGCCAGCTCCAACCGAACATTGTAGTCGTGTTCGGTTCTGGTTTGCCGAACACATCCCGAACCAAAAATTTTTAAAACGTCTATAACATGGAAAAATGCAAAAAAATTACACAAAATGCACGTATACATCATTTGGAGGCTCATAAGGTACGATTTTACCATTCATTTACCTAAAAACCCTTATTTTGATGTTAGAGTTTAATTTGATATTAGTGTAAATGTAAGATAGGGTGTAAGTGTGAGCGAGGATGAGTGAAGATGGTTATGTTAGGATTGATAAAGGAGTTGGGTATTATGTTGGGTATGAAAAGAAAATTTGATTTTTTAAAAGTTATAATTTGTTCTTAATGGTAATTTTAGTAAGGGATACTAAAATTTCCCATATAGTAATAGGTCTTGGGATTGGCAACCTGAGCTGGGATTTGCCGTATGGGGTTGATTGATATATTATACACCATAAGGTGAACATGTTTTGTACATTTCGAAGTTGAAAACTTGAAATTGAAAAAGGATATATGCTTACAGCTCACCGACAAAGCCAACTGCTCACCACTTGCTGCCAACCAATACAACCATCTGGGATTAATTAATCAATGTTGCTTTGTAAACTATGTGGTTTGCATGATTGCTCTGCTGTCAGACAACTGGGAATATGGGATTACTCTGCTAATCTAATCTACTAATTTTGATTAATCTAATGTAACCATTCATACAATTTTTCTTAAAAGTAGGTCATAAATAAGTGGTGATTACTTAATCGGTTGTTGGACTTATTTATAGGCCTTACCATAAGTTAAGAATAAGAGGCTGAACAGCATATATAGCCCAACCATGACAGGTCCACATTAGGCATGAGTCTTATGAGTTAAGTTTAATTACAAGTCATTCACCTGAATTGTAATTTCATTGCATTTTACTATCTGAATTGAAAATTGAATCAATCTATCATCTTAATTTAAACAAATTTACAATGTAATACAATATGAATCAGTCCCTTAATGTTTCTGTCCAAACATAATCACCTGCTACTCATGTGACCTCTTTTTTGGGAACACTGTACTCTCACTCTCTTTCACTCTATCTCTCTTTCTCCCTAGTGCACTTTTGACTCTTCCTTGAAGAAAAGCAAAACGGAACATTTGACCCAAAAGCAAAAACAAGTTACCAAAGTAACTTTCTCCTTTTCTTCCTTTAGGAAATCCTTTGAGCTAACTTGCCTCATACAGCAGTAGTCATTTTATTCTGCAAGCACTATATCTGCCTCAAAAGCCGGAGGTGGGTGTGAAGGGCTGAGGGGGGAGGGGGGTGCGACGGGGCTGGGTCGGAGCTCTCAGCCCTTTATTTTTTTCTTCTGTTTTTCAATTTTTTTATTCAATTATTTATTATTTATATTTTATATGTATATAGCAAATTGTTTTAAATTAAAATAATATATTGATTCAATTTTTAATTCGAGTAGCGAAATGCAAACGTGATCATAATTTTTTATTCAATTATTTATTATTTATATTTTATATCTATATTGCAAATTGTTTTAAATTAAAGTGACATATTGATTCAATTTTTAATTCGAGTAGTGAAGTGCAAACGTGATCATAATTTATGTATGTTGGTGATTTGTAAAAGAACCTATAAGTTATAAGTAAATCCTGCCCACCAGCAAGTTATGGATGTTATTGGGTCCTTTTCCAGTTACAAGGCCATGTGTGGCCCAGAGACACTGAATGGCTCAGCCCAGGCCCCAGTCAAATCCTTTTTCTGTTCTGAAATTTCATTGTGTTGCAGTATGCAATTCTTTAATGTATCAAAGACACTGTTAAAATCACAACCTTTCTGCAGATTCAATGTTAAACAGATGTATTTAATTTTGGCAAAGGACATGATTCATATATACTGTGTGATACATTCATGTTCCAAGAGAATGTCACGCAACAAGAAACTTGTCCCATCTAATACTTTGGCTTGATAAATGGTGTATATATATATATATTAACTTCGTTTTATATGCCACAAGTGGAAGCCTTGGGGTCCAAGGAATCAAAATTCCAGGCTTCTTGCAGCCAGTCATATTATAGATCCTAATATATAACAGAACAATAGACAAAGGGGAAGATGTCAAACCCACCATGCTCTTTTTGATGTAAGCTTATACTCCTATTTCATCCTTATTACAGTCATGAACTTGATTTTTCATTCTTGACGTACGTTAGAGCTTGATTGACCCAGTTAAGTTTCCAATAAAATATCAGCACTTTTATATCTTATGTCACAGTAATCAGAAATTTATTATCTACATATGGCAAGTCAGCTCACGTTGATTGGTTAATCACTGAAACTTGTGAGATCATCAGTAGATCACCTCAGCATTCTGTGTCCGTCTCGCTGGCAGGTTCATGTTTCATTGCTTTTAAAATCTAGTGAATTGTGATGAAGTTTGTTCATTGATGCCCTTTTAATGGCTATGCAAATTCTTTTGTTTTTCTGTAAATAAACATGAAACTGGTTTGGTTCATCTGACTATGACACTGCATTACGCATATACCTATTTGAATGCCATGTACTTTTTGTCCTAATGAAGTACATGAGAACATGACATGTGTAAAACTGTAGTCGAAGTACCCAACAATTAATTCCTTTTGGTTAGGGCCTAGTTGCTTATAAATACTGAATATTGTCTGCAAAAAGTCCAGCATACTGAAACTTGAGCCATGGAGAATTGTAAATGTAAAAGCACATTTCTTGTATCTGTCATGACTTTGACAGCATTTTCTTATGCAGGTGAGCTTTTAATTATAATACTCTATTTAGGAGTATGATTCCTTTGTGCCTCATTGCTTATTCTAACCTTCCATTTCTTACTCCCATCATGTTTTTAGTGGCTTATGATGCGTTTGATCCATATGCAAGCATGAATATCAAGGGGGATGTTTTGTCTTGGAATCCTGATGGCTATGTGGTGAGTGTCACCTAAACTTGTATAGCTGTGTTTTTTAATTTTATTTTAGTATGTAATGAACACTTTGAGTAATTCTTGTTATAAATTCAACAACAGTGTATAGAATATAAATAGGATAGTATCTAACATTTTGCTATTTAAGACTAAGCTCAAATAAGAAAGATTCAGGCATTTAGAACCTCCAAAAGTATATTCAAGTACATGCTTACCATGGTAGTTACTCAGGCAGCAGTGACAATAAGCAACAACCAAATGTACCGGCACATCACAAGCCCTGGATGGGCCTTAGGATGGACATGGCCTAAGAAAGAAGTGATCTGGTCAATGGTGGGTGCTCAAGCCACTGATCAAGGACACTGTTCCAAGTTCAAAGGAAATATTCCACACAACTGCGGGAGAACTCCTACAGTTGTTGATTTGCTTCATGGGGTTCCAAAGAACCAAAGGTATGCTGATTGCTGCAAGGGTGGTGTTTTGGCATCATGGGGACAAGACCCCTCAGATGCAGTCTCAGCATTTCAGCTGAGTGTTGGGCTTCAGGTACTTCAAATAAAACAGTAAAACCACCGAAGAATTTTTATTTTCTTGGCCCTGGACCAGGCTGCACTTGCAGTGCTGCATCCATTGTATCACCCTCGGTTTTCTTCTCACCTGATGGTCGGCGTAGAAGTCAAGTAATGAGTAAGTTTACTTCTACCATGTTTGAACAAAATATGCATATCTAGTGTCACATTCTGTTTCTTACAATTTCTACAAGAAAATGGGCACTAAAGAAACACATCTCTTTTCCCAATTTTACATACTGGATACTTCCAAAGAAGCTTGTATTTTGCTTAGCATGTTCTCCTGGTTAACATTTAACAATCTTTACCAATCCTTTGTGTTGATACATATATGTGCACTGAGCAGAAATACTATGAATTGTGAGACGAATACCCACTAGCGTAGTGTTAAAACTATTAATTGGGCCTCCGTATTTTATTTGGACATTTATGTTGTATTGGACCTCTATGTTATTTTGGACTTCAATTGGGCCTTATGTTAAAGTCCCACATTTGAACAATTGTAAGGGAATGGCTCTCTATGATTTATAAATAGAGACCCTAACCCACATAGAAAGGGATCTCTCCTCTCTCCCTCATTTTCCCATTCTCCCATCTTTAGACCTAGCCCTTATTTTCTCTCTAGAACTCTTATGCTCCTTTTGTACAATGTAACACTTCTATTCATAATGAGAACTCAAAGACCAAGTAGACGTAGCCTAATCATATGGATCGTGGTGAACCACTATAAATCTCGTGTTCATTGTGTGATTAATTTGTGTAACAACACTTTGTGTTTTCCTTTTTGGCAGTGACATGGACTGTGGCTTGCACTTACTCACACTTTCTCGTCTCTAAGAATCCAACTTCTTGTGTGTCCTTGTCATCTTTCTACAGCCCCATGATTACTCCCTGTCCATCTTGTGCTTGTGGTTGCAAAGATATGAACAATTGCATGTAAGTAGCCTATTCAATTACATTTAAATTGGATTGAAGCAAATTAATTTGAAGGTCATGTAATGATTCCTTCATAATCAATCTTTGATTTTTTGCATGTTATTATCTTCCTCTAACATCAAATCATTAATGCAGGTATGGCCCTTAGGCTCCAAGTGTGGTAAATTTAAAAGCCTTAGCTACGGAAATTGAACCATTGTTACAATGCACAGAACACATGTGCCCAATCCGAGTGCACTGGCATGTCAAGACTAACAACCAGAAGTATTGGCGTGTGAAGATTACCATCACCAATTTCAACTACCTGATGAATTATACACAATGGACACTTGTTGCTCAGCATCCAAATCTCAATAAACTAGCCAATGTTTCTTCCTTTGTGTATAAGCCACTCATTCAATACAGCTCAATAAGTAAGTCTACAGAATACAAATATGTCAAGGTCTAGCATACTGTATAATCTATTTTTCTCAACCTGTTATTCTATTGAATATGCAGATGACACCGGCATGTTTTATGGTAAACAAAATCATAATGATCTAATAATGGAAGCTGGGCCTAATGGATATATCCAGTCTGAGTTGATTCTGAGAAAGGACATGAATAAATTCACATTGGAGCAAGGCCGGGCATTTCCTTTAAAAGTTTACTTCAATGGTGATGAATGCATGATGCCCCTTCCTGATATATATCCATTCCTACCCAACTCTGCTTATGCAAATCCAATTTCATCATCTACACTTGCTGCTGCTACCCTTTTGGTTTCGGTACTACTACTCTTTCTGTGCTCACCATATCACTAACGAAGATAAACCCAGAAACATGAAAGACGGTCCTATGAGTGGCTGTGAAGCTGTGCCACCCTCACCTGCACATAGTTATCAATACAACATATATGCAAGGATAAAAGAAAGAAGGATGGGAAGGTAATTTGGTGGTTTTGTGTAGCAGGGAAACTAATGCAAACTCTGTCACAGTATCTGTATGGAAATTGCCACAGTTTAGTCCAACTTTGGGTGATCAAGTATAATATATTTTAGGGATTCAGAACAACTGAAGTCATCTACAAGGTGCTTGTTTTGGCAAGAACTGTATTTGAACACTTTCTGAACATATAAAATCACATGTTAAAACATAATAATCTGTGTGTCAATTTGAATGGTTCAACAAGTGGAGAGAGATCAGTATCAACGACAAAATTGGACAAGTCAGGATAATCATATTGTATTATTAAACGTTAATTTCAAATTGCATTACCTAACACAAACAAACTGCTGAGGTTGAAAAATCCTTGTCTGAGTTAGGAAAGCTAACGGTTTCTTCTTTTAAATAAGAAAGTCAATACAATGATTTCTATAATATGGGCATGTTTTGTTTCCATACTTGAATGTGGAATCTATGCCGGCATGATTAAACCCAGAATTCATTGGAGTCAGTAAAAAAAAAATTACCCTAGGTGGGGAAGTAAAATTAATCCTTGCTCATACATAGGCTTTTCTGGTAAGAAATGAGCCACTTCAAATAGGTTCATTGCTACCTTGAGCCCCTAGTAGTTTACCGGATAAATTGATAAGTCGGGCATTCCCGGCCACCAAGCAAAACCGGTGTGGTTTCTTGGTCATGAAGAAATCAATTATAGACACTAATACAATTAGATGTGCTCTTCATCTGAATCAATCAGTTCTCTGAATTTTATTCATGGAATGAATGCACATTTTCTTATTCATAAGATTTTTGTATAATTCAAGTGATTTGTATTTTCTGACCACATTCCTCCCAAGGTAATGGGTCATTTTCACAAAGGGAGTTGACTATATTTATCAAAATCCACTAGCACCATAAAAAATTAATAATTACATAAATAATGTAGAGAACAGAGATGGCATGCATAATATACAATTTTTACTCATACAGACATGCTTGTGGGATATTATTTCAAATAATTAAATCTCATGTTATCATTGAATAGATCCAAAAATATGATCAAAATAAGCCTGACCATATTAGTTTAGTCTTTCAAAATATGGTTTGGTCATTGGTTCAATTATTGGAGTTGGGTTTCTGGGGTCAACTTTAAAATGTAAAACTAGGCAATCTACATGAGAACCTACCTCTCATTAGGCTGCGACTGTTAGGATGTTGTGTTCGAGCATTCCAAAATTCACTGCGTGTACTTCTAACTGAAAGAATACAATAAATTGAAAATAACTCAGTCAAGATATTGACATGAAGATATATATATGTTCATATAATATACCTAACAAAACATGTAGGTAATCTTAACAATACATATTTGTTCAATTTCTTTGTCTTTGTATCTAAGCTCTGCATCGAAGTTTTTTCAGCCAAAGAAACATGATTTTGAACAAGCATACATCCCCAGTTCTCTCAGCCGTTTTCCTTATGGTCATAATTTCTCATGCAGGTGAGCTTCTAGTAGTGAAAACTCTGTGTTGAAATTTTGATACTATCAATGTCCTTTCACTTATATTAAGTTTCATTTAATTTTAGCTGCTTATGATCCTTTGGATCCAAATGGGAACATTACATTGAAATGGGATGTCATGTCATGGACTCCAGACGGTTATGTGGTAAGTAGTATCATCTGAATGTATGGCCTTTACTTCTTTCATTCTTTATGCAAGTTTCCATTTAGTAATTGCTTTATCAGAAGAAGTTACTTAATAATTCATTTGACATGCATTTGATAAGAATATGGATGCCTCTAGCAGAGAAATTTGAATTCGATCATGTTGTATTGATTTACAAGAAAGTGAAGGGAGAGGGAAAAAGAAACAAAGTCTGAAATTGCATATTGATAATATTGATTGATTGTCAACAAATGTTTTTTAAAGATGAATGTATGCTGCACAATGATAAATTTTGCAGGCAGTGGTGACAATGAACAACTTTCAAATGTACCGGCACATCATGAGCCCCGGATGGAGCTTAGGGTGGGTATGGGCAAAGAAAGAAGTGATCTGGTCCATGGTTGGAGCACAAGCCATTGACCAAGGTGACTGTTCCAAGTTTAAAGGAAGCATTCCACATTGTTGTAAGAAAAACCCTACAGTTGTTGACTTGCTCCCTGGTGTCCCATACAACCAACAGATTGCAAATTGCTGCAAAGCTGGTGTTGTGGCATCATGGGGTCAAGACCCTTCAGCTGCTGTCTCTTCCTTCCAGTTGAGTGTTGGCCGCTCTGGCACTTCTAATAAAACAGTAAGACTGCCAAAGAACTTCACTCTGCTTGGTCCTGGACCAGGCTACACTTGCAGCCAAGCAAAAGTTGTGCGATCCACAGTTTCCCTCTCACCTGATGGTCGCCGAAAAACTCAAGCATTGAGTAGGTTCTTTACCTAAACCAAAAAAATAAATTCTAAGCAAGACTGGTTTAATTTGCTGCAATTCTAACCATATAACTCTTATTTTCAGTGACTTGGGTTGTGACATGTACTTACTCACAACTTCTGGCTTCTCGTTACCCAACCTGTTGTGTCTCTATGTCATCATTTTACAACTCTACAATCACTCCTTGTCCAACTTGTGCCTGTGGTTGCCAAGGCAAAAAGAATTGTGTTGCGTAAGCATTTATCACTTATCAGCTCTGATGTTTTATTCAATTACATAGCATGCATCTTAATACTGACTTGCACACTGGAGCATAATGCAGGAGTGATTCAAAATTGTCTAGTGTTGTGGGAATACACACACCAACCAATGATAACACCCCATTGTTTCAGTGCACACAACATATGTGCCCAATTCGGGTTCATTGGCACGTGAAAACCAACTACAAGCAGTATTGGCGTGTGAAGATTTCCATAACTAATTTCAATTATCGGTTAAATTACACACAGTGGACACTTGTTGTTGGACATCCAAATCTCAACACTATTACTGAAGTTTTCAGCTTTTTGTACAAGCCACTGGTCCCATATAAATCCTACAGTAAGTCCAGACTTTTCCAGATTAATTTGAAAAGAAAAATGAAAGACACATAGTACCTTGGTATAATTTGTTGCAATATTTGGCTATATACCTTTCTTTGTTTGTAAAATACATGATATTTTAATAGAAAAAACAAAAATATGATGAATTTGTAATGACAGTGGTCTAAAACGTGTACCATTTGGTTATGCAGATGACAGTGGTATGTTTTATGGCATAAAATTCTTCAATGACCTCCTAAAAGAAGCCGGACCAGAGGGAAATGTACAGTCAGAGTTGATTCTTCAGAAGGATGCAAACACATTCACATTTAAGGACGGTTGGGCTTTCCCTCGGAAAGTCTACTTCAATGGAGATGAATGCATGATGCCACAACCTGATCAATTCCCAGTTCTACCAAATTCTGCCCATGCAAATCTAATTGCATTACCAAAATTGGCTCTCTTTTGGCTTCTCATGTTTCTGGCCTTTTCCTGATTGTTTAACCCAGAATGAAAGAGTAGTTACATATGAAGATTGAAAGACTTGGGTTTGTGGGTAAATGTGAGTATAAAAATGTTGTACATAAATTTCATGAGCCTGTGTGTAGAGAAATCAATTATATGTCAGATAAGGGAGAGAAGGGAAAGAAAAACCAAACAAAAATAGTGCATTCTTAGATTATACAGACAAAAAACTTACATGGTGGCAATTCTTCTCTGTTATGCTACACTTCCAAATAAAAGTTTCCTATCAACTCTGCCAGTGTGTTTAAAACATATATTATTGTATAATGTAGCATCTTTCTTATTAAATGTAATGAACTGAGGAGAATATTGGGGTTGAAATCCAACATTGAGCAGCAGTTTTGGTCATTCGGGTTGCCTAGCCTCCATTAAAAAAGTTGGCAATGACATTAAAGTGCTCCTGAATATTTTGAACCCACCAGACCACTATTCCATTTCTTAGCATTAAAGGTAATATTCGTGACAGGAAAAAAGGACACCCAATTGAATGCTGTAGATAATAGCCCATTTGGTTTGGCTCTGGAAACTTCAATATTGAGCACAAATTAGTTTTTATTTTTGTACTGTTTTAAATTTAAAGCAGGCAATTCCTGCCTAGGTGAAGTGGAAAATTTCAAACGGTAAATTCTTGTACAGCTTGGGGCATTTGGGTTGAACCAATATTCCATACATTTAAGAGTTTGGCAGTGCATAATGATTGAACGGGGCTGTGGCCAAAAGGTAGAAGCAAGAGCAGCAAGTGGGATTGCCTAGCCTATAAGTTAGTGAAAAAAAAAAACAAACCTTGTTACTTGTACTTGAAGCAGTCCAATTATAACATGGGCTTGAGAGCACATATGACCAACTGTGTGAAGGGACAGACCGTTGGGCTGTTGTCTTCAGACCCTATCAAAATCTCCCGCCAGCTTTACATCATTCGTCACCAAAACTTGCTTCAAGATGCAGAAACACAAAACAGCATATATTAAAATAATTTTAAATAAGGTATATGTGTCTGTATATGTGTCTATGGGGCACACAGATGTGGAGAGATAGAGATGGGAAGAGGGTATGAAAATATCAAAAAAGATGAAACATCACATGAAGTACCTAACAACCAGTAGGTGAGACATCTGCAGGCCTTCACTTTCCTTTTTAACACTCATCCGGTGCCAGAGTACATGTTGTGATCCGGTGAACTCGATTAGGCCATGGAACTCAGCAACCAGGCCAACCCAACTCACAAAATCCACCTTGAGGTGGAAAAATGTTGCTGTCTGCAGCAGCAATATTCTTGGCTGAAATTCACATTCTTGGCTGTGCTATGTTGCTTGATATTTTCTCCTGCAGGTAAATTCTTGATACCAAATTGAACTTGTGTTTTTTCTGTTGCTGGTTTCATTTGCTTGTTTGCTAATATTTTCTTTCAAATCTGTGAATTTTATAGCGGCATATGATCCATTGGACCCAACTGGAAACATAACGATCAAATGGGATGTTGTGTCTTGGACAGCAGATGGTTATGTTGTAAGATATCATTTGGATGACTCTGTATCTGTTGATTGATTTACACATCAAAACCTCTTTGTTTGTTTTTGGCAATAATCATAATGAGCCACCCTTCCTTGAATTATGTAGGCCTCAGTGACCATGAACAACTTTCAAATGTACCGGCAAATAGCGAACCCCGGGTGGACTCTAGGATGGTCATGGGCTAAAAAGGAAGTAATCTGGAGCATGGTGGGAGCTCAAACCACAGAGCAAGGAGACTGTTCTAAATTCACAGGAAACATCCCACATTGTTGTAAGAAAACTCCAACAGTTGTTGACTTGCTTCCTGGGGTTCCTTACAACCAACAGTTCACCAACTGCTGCAAGGGCGGAGTCCTGGCATCTTGGGGACAGGACCCTTCAGCTTCGGTCTCTGCCTTCCAGGTGAGTGTTGGACAAGCCGGAACTTCAAATAAAACAGTGAAGCTGCCCAAGAATTTCACCTTGTTGGGTCCAGGACCGGGGTACACTTGTGGCCCTGCAAAGGTCGTGCCATCCACAGTCTACCTCACGCCTGACCGTAGGCGAAAGACTCAAGCACTTAGTAAGATTTTCTTACTTTTCCTATTTCTAACTCCTTTTTGTTAGGGGTGGGCGCGGTGCAGTTTAGTGCGGTGTGTGTACAAAACCATGCACCGCGCCGTTAATACATAAAAAGTGTGGTTTGGTGCATTGCACCGTAAGGTGTAAAAGAAAACCAAATCAAATCAAATCTTATAAGGTTACGGTTTAGTTCAGTGTTACGGGTGAACAATTAGGCCTATACACAATTTGATATGTTTTGAGCATTTTTTTAGCCCAAATATGTTTTTGAGCTTTTTTTTAGCCCAAATTAAAAAAGACTAATAATTAACAAAGTAACAAGTATATGTAATACACTAATACAAAGTCCGAATTTCAAATTCCAGTTATGTTTAATAGTGTTTGATAATTGATAGTTTTCACTTTCCAAATTCCAATTCAACCAAAAGTCCAAAACAAATTAACCAATAAACCATAAATAATTTTTGGTCACTTTTTAATTTAAAATCATATATAAACCATAAATATATTTATAAAATTATAATTATATGTATATTTACGATGCGGTTTGGTTCAACTTGGTTTTATTAGGTGTAAAACCGGCACCTATACCTATTAGGGGCGATTTAGTTAGGTTCTTCTAACGGTGTTTAACCAACAAAGTCAACACGGTTTTTTATGATTTTTTTAGAGGTGGTTTAGTTCGGTCTTGCTGTTTTACGGTGAAAATGCCCACCCCTACTTTTTTTCTCTCATTTTAATTTAAAAAAGGAATCTTGAAACTGAATTATACAATATTTTCCTTCTAATTACTTTTGTATGCAGTGACATGGAATGTGACATGCACCTATTCCCAGTTTCTGGCCTCCAAGCACCCAAGCTGTTGTGTTTCATTTTCTTCTTTCTACAATGAAACTATCGTTCCTTGCCCATCTTGTGCTTGTGGTTGTCATAACAAAAAAAACTGCATCAAGTAAGCCTCCAACACCAATCCACATATAGGCATACATACATATATATATACACAGTAAGGCTTTATTGTGGGATTCCACAAACTTCTAATTTGTGGGATTCCCTTATGGAGCCCACACGAGTCGTTTTATATCGATCCGAACAGTTCATTTTTTACATCTTTATTGATTGATCATTCTTGCAAAAAATTAGTCAAATCGAAAAACATTTGCCTATCTAACTTTGATCAAACAAATGGACGGTTTCCTCGAAAATATTTTGTTCGTCCAACTGTTTGATTAAAGTTAGATAGACAAATAATTTCCGATTTGGCTAATTTTTTGCAAGAATGATCAATCAATGAAGATGTAAAAAATGAATTGTTTAGATCGATACAAAACAACCCGTGTGGGCCCCACAAGGGGATCCCACAAATTAGAAGTTTGTGAGAATCCCACAATAGAGCCGGCCTGTATATATATGTATATACAGGCCCTTTCTAATGTGGAATCCCATATATAATTTTATTTGTGGGATCCCTCATGGGACCCACTCCATATAATATTTCAACAATCCGAACCGTCTAATCTTTAGGTCTTTATTAAAAGATTATTCTTGCAAAAAATTAGCCAAATCAGAAATCATTTGCATATCTAACTTTGAGCAAACAAATAGCCGAACCAAATATCTTTCATAAAACCGTCTATTTTTTGGATCAAACTTAGATAGGTAAATGGTTTCCGATTTAGCTAATTTTTTGCAAGGATTATTTATGAATAGAGGCCTAAAAAATTTACGGTTCGGATTGTTGAAAAATTACATAAAGTGGGCCCATCTGACCTATCCCACAGTTAACCTTAAATGTGGGATCCCACACTTGAAGGTGCCTGTATATATATTGATAATTTGATGCACGCTTTGACTTACTGGATGCAATTTCTATTGCAATGCATACAGGGGTGACTCACAGCGACTACACAAGGCAGGAATAAACACACCAAGAAAGGATAATGCACCATTGCTACAGTGTACCCATCATATGTGCCCTATCCGAGTACATTGGCATGTGAAGATTAATTATAAGGAGTATTGGCGTGTGAAGCTTTCCATCACTAATTTCAACTATCGGATGAACTACACAGAGTGGACACTTGTTGCACAGCATCCTAATCTCAACAATATTACTCAAGTCTTTAGCTTTGATTACAAGCCCCTTGTCCCCTATCAGTCCATTAGTAAGTGCCTAATGTGCAGTGACACTCTCAATCTTATAAACACAATGCTTCTAAAGTTTTTTTCAGGGTTTGTGAGTTTCAAACTAATATGTGAGCATAATTGACTTGTGATGCAGATGACACTGGTATGTTTTATGGCATGAAGTTTTACAATGACCTATTAATGGAAGCTGGGCCATCAGGAAATGTTCAGTCTGAGGTGCTTCTTAAGAAGGACATCAACACCTTCACATTCAAGCAGGGATGGGCATTTCCTCGGAAAGTTTACTTCAATGGTGATGAATGTATGCTGCCCCCACCCGACGCATACCCATCTCTACCAAACTCGGCCCATGTAAATCCTATTTCAATTTCAAAAGTGGCAGTCTCTGTGCTTCTGATAGTGTTTTCTATCTGTTCACTTTCCTCATAATGTTTTGAAGGTAATTCCTTGCTAAAGTGTCCCATGATTTTATTTTATCTCACCAAAAAATGTCCCATGATTTTGTAGCTCTGTCAATGGTGCACCATAGAAAACAAAATTGCTCCTTTACTAAATGTTCTCTCTTGCAACTTTAATTCTGAAATTCATTTATTCTCATTTCATTCTGCAGTATCTGAATTGACTTGTATTGTGAACTCAACAGAAAAACAATAAATAAATTAATCACTGTCATACAACACTATGAACAAAAATCATACATCAACTTTGATTTCTTCATGAAATATCATATAACTCTAAGAACATATTCACTGTGGATATTCTAAATAATCGTACAACAACTAAGTTTAAACAAAACCAGAGTAAAATAATAAAATGTTAATACGTGTGACAGATATAGAAGCAGAATTTTGTAGTGACAGTCAAGCCAGAGTGCACCTGAACCACTTGTGTTGCTAGATGTCACAGAACTAACACATTTGACCCGATTGACTGGATTTCCATATGATTTGGTGAAATCTGAACTCGATGGAAATTCCACAATATTTGAAAAAAAGAAGAGAAAGATTTTTGTTGTCTGGCCCAGACATACTCACTATGCATAAGCCAATAAGAATGCCAGAGATGCCAAGATGGTCATGGCTGGATGAAGTATGGAAATGATTTGTTTAGGACTGGCATTCGGCAACCACGGGTAGGCATCTGGCGGTGGCATGACACAGTTGTCTCCATTAAAGTAAATCCTCCGAGGGAAGGCCCATCCCTTTTCAAAAGTAAAAGTTGATGTATCTTTACGGAATAGGAGTTCTGACTGTGCATTTCCAAGAGGACCAGCTTGCATGAGCAAATCATTATAAAACTTTACTCCCCACAACATGGCAGTATCATCTGCATAACCAGAATTTGCATAGCCAAAATTTATGTCAATAAAGTTAAAAGAACTGCATCTATAGTTATTTGAAAATTGATAAAGAGCTACTTCACACACACAAATTTCTTTGGCAAATTTGACTTTTATGGGCAACAAAAAACTTACTTAAGCCAGCATAAGGAGTTAAGGACTTGTAATTAAAGCTGAAAATCTTGGTCAAATTATCAAAGTTGGGATGTTGCACAACAAGATTCCACAGCGTGTAGTTCATCCTGTAGTTGAAATTTGTAACTGTGACTTTCACCCTCCAGTACTCCTTGTAATTGAGCTTAACATGCCAATGGACCCGGACTGGACACATGTGGCTCGTGCACTGGACCAAAGGAGTATTAGTAGCTTTTCCAGGACCTCCTACAGCTGAAGCTAAATATGGATTGTCTGGCCTGCAAAGCAGTATCGGCAAAAGAGAAAAGATGTATGATACTCAGAAACAGAAAGAAAGTACTGAACAACCTAAAAGAAAATTTTGGAGAAAGAAAAGCCAGATTCAGAAATGCAACAAATATATGAATTAGAGGACTTACTCTACGCAGCTACCGGGGTTTGTACTGTTGTTCTGGCAGCCACAGGCACAAGTTGGACAGCTCACTATGGTTTCATTATAGAAGGAGGAGAGAGACACACAACAAGTGGGTGTCTTTTGAGCAAGGAATTGTGAGTACGTGCATGTAACATTCCAGGTCACTGCCACAAGAGGAAGTAAAGGTTATATAAATAAAGCATGAATATTCTTTTTCCATGTTTTAAAGTATTAAGACCATACGAACCGATTGAATTGCATCTTATTCACCCTTTGCAACATTTTAAGTGCAGCTAGAAACTATATTTTTTTCTGAGCTGAATCCACTAATGTTACCAGATGTGACATTTATGTCATAAAATAATGGCTTAATTATCTCAGTCTAGAATAATATCCAGAGAGTTCTGTACCTCTGGGTTACTCTAAATGCCTAAGCAATTAACTCACTCAAAGCCCATTTTTTCTTTATTCTTCTTGGCAGTACCAAGGGGAAAGGGTGGATTTGAACTTACTCATGGCTTGGGTCCATCTCCTTTTATCCGCAGTTAAAAATCTGGTTGGTTTTACACTCTTTGCCGCCCCACAAGAATATCCAGGCCCTGGTGCTCTCAGGGTGAAGTTTTTGGGCAGTCTGACAGTTTTGTTAGTTGTTCCTGCTGCACCCACACTGACCTGGAACGAACTTACAGCATTGTCTGGGTCCTGGATCCATGACTGCATTACTCCCCCTTTGCAGCAATTTGCAATCTGCTGGTTGTAAGGAGTTCCTGGCAACAAATCCACAACTGTTGGATCCTTCTTACAACAATGAGGGACGTTCCCTTTGTATTTTGAACAGTCCCCTTGCTCAGTGGTTTGTGCTCCCACCATGCTCCAGATTACTTCTTTTTTGGCCCAAGTCCAGCCCAAGGTCCAACCCGGTGATTGGATATGGCGATACTTTTGGAAGTTAAACATTGTAACAACAGCCTGCCAGTTCAACAATATATTTCATATCAGAAAAAACAAAAAACAGGCAAAAATAAGAGATTATATCATGGGGAAATAGAAGTTCAAGGTGATGGAAATCATCAGTTAGGGAGTATTAATTGGGGTTTTCCAATATATTGAGCAATTTTTATATGGTAACTAACTATATTGAAGTAAACACAGAAGGGAAAATAATTCTAAATTCAAACATGGTTTCTCTTTTGCTTGATTTAGTTTCAAGAAAACATTAAAATGTCACCAAGGAATATGAATGAATTATCTATTGCTTCATATGGAAAATTAAAAGCTTAAACTTCATAAGTACAACTGAGACAATGTTTTAAGCTGAATCATACTCAACCAAAGTATCGAATTAAGGTAGCATATCATATAAAAGGAATGCTCTGCTCATTAATAGTTTAATACTTACAACATAGCCGTCTGGAGTCCAGCTAATGACATCCCATTTAATTGTGATATTCCCAGTTGGATCAAGTGCATCATAGGCTTCTGCAGAAACATCCAGCAAAACAAAGCTTGAAACATCATTCCTCGAAATTCCCAAAATGTTGACTTTAATATATGCACATGATTTATTTGTCAACACTTTAGTTCCATTCAATTTTCTTGCTATGATAAGGAGAAAACAAATATGTGCGCTACTATATTTTTCCACATATGAAGTATGACAAGCTTGGCATAACACCGAAAGTGTGACTCAATACTCCTTTCAGATATGAAGAATTATATTGTTTCTTCACTAAATATCAACAACAATAACCAGCTTGTCAATTTTGGTATACTCTGTAACTTCTGTAGCTTACTTCTTAGAATCTTTTATCGCTAGCGAATTATGAAATTTAGCAAGATTTAGACTAGAAGAAATCGAGTTTAATAAGAAATAGCAATCACTCAACTCACTGCTTCATAAATCCAAATTTAGAAACAAATGCACAATACCTCAAATTTCATTACAAGATTTACCTACCACCAGTGAATAATTTCTTTGCAAGTTAAATTGTTAGAATATATGACAAATTGCGGGTAAATTACTAAACCCCACGAACAGAAAACAAGAAAAACACCTCCAAGAAGCTAAATTTGGAACTATGGGAAAGAAAGCATAAATGGGCACTAACCTGTAGAAGTAAAACTGAGGCAGGAAAGCAAAAAGACAAGCAAAATGGTGAAGCTGCTGAACTTAGCTATGGATCCAGTGGCTGATAAGCACTGAGACTCCATTTCTTGATGCAGATTTAGTTCTAACAGTGATGTGTATGCTCTGATTAAACTCAAGATCTGCCCAAGGAAATGGAGAGAGACAGAGAGAGTGAGAGAAGGAAAGAGAGAGATGTAAAAGTGGCCAACTGGGCTTGGCTGGCTTTCTCTTCACATGTCAAAGTGACTTAAAGGTCACTCTCTAATCACCGTTTTAAGAGAGATGAGAGATCCACTTAAATACCACTGAAAGTTATTGTTGTTGGTGTCATACTCCTAATTACAATTATACCCTTCTAACTTTTCATTGATTTTGTCTAGTACAAACAAGGAATTAAATTTCCAAAATTTCTTCCAATTTTCTCTGAAATTTTTATTTTTTTGAAGTTTTGAAATATTACTGAATCAAAATTATCAAAATTTTGTTAAAAATTTTCGCTATTTTAGTCAAAATTTTCAATGAAATCACATTTTGCAAGACTGCAACTAAAAAAAGAAGCCCATTTTACAATTTTTAATGTATGAATGGAATGAACTACCCTTTTGCATGTAATTTTTTAGTTATACTGAAAAAAATCGAACTATAAAATTCTTCATTATCTCACCTTCATCACTTGAACTAATTCCAATTACACTTGCTATCTCTTATTTTTAGAATTTTAGTCATGAAAAAAGTAGGTTAGAGAGTAATCCACATATACATAAATATAATGAGGGGCATTTTTGGAAATGAGGAAAAAACATAGCATATATGTTATTAAAAGCCAAACCTAAAAAAACATATTAAAATGACTGCTAAGGCAGATAGCAAAGGCTGTGGGTCATCCCTTAGTGTCGGTGGAGAGCCAATTCAATGACTTGTGCATTGGGAAAGAGATGTTTATGAGGTCTTTGCAATTTGTCCAAATCTTTGGCTCCAACCACCAAATTATAACATAATATGTTATTATATTCTTTTTGACAATAATTCACAGCCTCTCTCTCTCTGTCTCACACTCACATAATCCAAATGTGGACCATTCCCTTTTATTTAATTTAAATGGGTATTATTGTCTTACTCTTACATGTGATTAACAAGTTTGATTCTTTTTATTTAATGACCTAAGCCTACTATTATTTGGTTAGTAATAGCATAAAAATCCATGCCCAACTGCTTTCCATATTAAAAATTTTGTTAATTAAACCATCAAACTTAAAAAAAAAGACAATGTAATTGATTTCTTAGAATTTCAAATTTTCGTCTAAAAAATGTTACATAATTTTGTTAATTTTCGTATCTTAGATATTCAGAAATTAGACAAGTATTAATAATATAAAACCACAACATCCGACTCATGCAAGGTTTTGGACGTAAAGTATCCTTTTTTCCCTCACATGAGTTTTTGGATGAAAATTTGAAAGAAAAATCTAGAAACTTGTCCCACACTGAATTATTATTAGAAATTTAATAGTTTAATTAACCAAATATTAATTTGTGAGAAAATTTGACATACGGTCATAGTTGTAAAAGACAAACATTGAGATTTTTTTAAAATTTTAATGGCTTAATTAACCAAAATTTTAATTTAAGGAAAAAATTGCAATAATGTTATTTTTATTCTATTTTTATACCATATTTGTTGTACTATTTTATTTTTTATTATTGTACTAAAATGATATTTTTTTATTTTTAAAATTTTTATTTTTTAATATCAAATGTATAAATGCTATATAAATTGTCACATAAAATAGTATAAAATTTTAGTATAAAACTGTGAAAAGTGTAGCATTATTGAAAAAATTGATACACGGGTCATGAAATTTTGGGAAAAATTCAAAAAATGACTATTAAGCCT
>QANT01001243.1:0-17537 GCA_003254885.1 Purshia tridentata | reverse complement strand
GACTGTTTTTTTTTTTTTGACAATTACTTAATCCATCACTCATATTATTTCTGACTGATTTGATAATATATCTACCACTAATGAATTATTTGAGGCAGTTTCTGTCCGCCACACACAACTAATATTGTTTTAGTGGCTGCAGTAGTATATGATAAACATGCATATAAACCCATAAAGAAACATTTTACTTGATGGTCAATTCACGTTAGAAACAACTACGGTTAGCTATAAACAAAACATACAACGTAGTAAGAGTGAAATGGCCCATAGAGTAGGAACTTGCAATTGAATATTCTTACCATATGACGCCAACAGTTATCCATACATACATAAACTAAACCAAGCATACGTAACAATGTAATGACTTGAATAGATAGTCCATAATAACAATTTTCTAGAACTTTTATGGAATTGAACCCAAGGTAACAAGTTATGCAATCCATACTTTAAGAACCATCAGCAATAAACATAATAATAGCATGTTATATCAATTTAAAATCACACACACACACAAGATTCCATACTCAAGAATGTAGGATAAATCCCCCTATCTGGAGTCCAATACTCTTCAAGTATTCTCTTCTCATCACTACAAGAAAAAAGAGTTTGGGTGACGACAATTTGGGCGATGAACAAAATTCCATCACCCCAGACAAATTTGGGCGACGACATAGTAAATTCATAGCCTTAGATACACAGGTTTGGGCGACGAATAGATTCATCGCTTAAAGAAGTTTGGGGCGGCGAACCACAAAAAGTGTCGTACAAAGTCAAATTTTGGGCCACGAACGAGACGCGTCCTCAAAAAATGACTAGAATTGAAGTTTGGGCAATGACCAAGGAATTTCGTTGCCCAAAAATGATTTGGGCAACGACGGTGTTTTGGTCGCCCAAATATTTTGGGGAGATGAAATAACCTATTTGCTCGCCCAAAGTTTTGACGAACTAACGTGTTTGTGATGGAATTGGGGCGACGAACTTTAAGGTTTGGGCGACAACAGCGGTTCGTCACCCAAAGTCCAAAACTTAAAATCTTCCAGGTTTCTTCTTTCTTTCGCACCCGAGCCTTCTTCCTCCTCCAGCTGCCACCCTCCATCTTCTCTCTGCAAATCTCTCTTTCTCTCCACCTACCCTCTCTCTCCAACCTGAAAGCCATCCCTACCTCCTCCCTCTCTCACCCGAAAACCCATCACCTCCCTCTTCCCTCCCTCACCGGAAAAGCCACCTCCAGCCCAAGCACCCCCCAAGCCCGTGAAATCCCCACCACCCATCAGATCTCCTCTTTCTCTCTCTCTCTCGGTGGGTTTTTCAATTCTTTTTTGTTGGTGATTTTTTTTTTTTGTTTATTTTGTGATTTTGTGACTTTTTTTGTTTATTTTTGGAATTTTTCTGTTTTATGTTGGTTTTATTGTTTTTTTATTTTATGTTTTTGTTTTATTTGGGTTTTATTGTTAAAGTTTGAGTATTTGATTAATTTATCTTATGTTGGTAATTTATGTTGGCAGGACATTAGAACTGTGAACGGTTGATTCGGAGGATTCTATATTTTTAAGGTAAATTGTTTAACTTTAAAATATTATTGTGAATTTATTAGTTAGTTAGTATGTATGTATGTTTAAAATAATTAGTCAAGTTGTATATTGTTAAGTCTAACATCTATTAGTTAGTTAATTTGTATGCCTTAAAACCTAATTATTAAAATGTTAAAATTAGGTAAATTTCACATAAATAGGTAGCTAATTTATTTGTATGATTTTAGTTGTAAAATTTATTATTTAGTTTGTATGTTGGTATATTAGAATTAATTGTGAAATTTAGGTTAATTAAGAAATGCATATTAATTAGGTTAATTACGTTGTTTAATTAACTAGTTATTGATTTGAGTATTTTTGGTTATAAACTTTATTATTTAGTTTGTATGTTGGTATATTAGAAATAATTGTGAGATGTAGGTTAATTATTAAATGCATATTAGTTAGGGTATATTGTTAAATTTAAATTTTATTTTATTTGTTGTCTTTTTATATTTATATTGAACTGCTTGTGCGAAGTTAACAATGGATAACTTTGTACATTGTCCTATTATTAATTTATATGGTGCTCGGTGCACCAATAGACTCTTGAATTGTCCCCTTTTCAGACAGTTTGGGAGTGCACATTATGGGTGGTGTGGTTTGCGACTCGAGCGACATGTTTTGATCTTGGGATATTTGGTAGCATCTCTTAAAGTTCTTCGAGTGCATACTAGATATGAGTTTTCAATATTTACACCGTGCACTTGGAGAACTGCAGGAAGATGTTGCCAAAATTATCCCAATTGGAATACGTCGTAAGAGCTACAAACCACCCACACATATTGTGCACTCTCCAATGGGATAGGATCCTTACCAGAGGCATAAGGAGATCGATGATCATTTACTCATGTTGCCCTGAAACAGTCATTATGGATCGGCAGTGGATACAGAATCCGAATCATATCAGTACACAATATTTTACTGAGATCGACTCGTTTATCGAAGCTGCAGCGAGGTGTGTGAATGTGAATAATCAAATAAGGTGTCCGTGTCGGAATTGCAACAACTATTTCTGGAAGACTCTGGAGGAAGTTAGATATCACCTGATCGGACATGGGATGATATACAGTTATACGACATGGGTTCATCACGATGAATCGATGAAGGGGTGCTTCGACTTCCTTGGACGCCGGGACAGTTACAACACCTATTGCCCACGATGATGACCAAGATATGGGTATAATAGAAGATGCTTATCGACATGCATCGACTGCACACGACCAACAAACTGTTCATGGGGGTGACGGTGAAAATCAGAATGAAGATGAAGATACTCCTAGTGAAGATTTTGAGTATTACGATAGGTTGTTGAATGAAGGCAAGCGAGAACTATATCCTACTTGCGAGCATTGTAACCGGGGCCACCTATGTCGGTGTTGAATGCCGTCATAGATTGGCTAGGGATTTTGAAACGGATGCATCTACACGACAATTTCTTACCTGAAACTCATTATCAGTCGAAGAAGCTGTTGAAAGGGCTCAGGTTGGGGTATGAAAAAATCTATGCTTGCAAGCATGATTGTGCTCTGTTTTACAAAGAACACGAGGGGAAGGATAAATTCCAGGTGTGCAATGAGCCGAGATATCAGAGCAGTTCTGAGAATAGGAAAAAGAAGATTCCCTAGAAGGTGTTGCGTTATTTTCCACTGAAGCCAAGACTGCAACGGTTGTACATGTCATTGCACACGGCCAGTGACATAAGATGGCACAAAGATAAGCAGAAGAATAATGAAGTGATAAGACATCCCGCAGACGAAAGCACATGGAAGGCATTTGACAACATGTATCTCGAGTTTGTAGCAGAACCACGAAATGTGAGATTGGGACTTACCACTGATGGATTTAATCCATATGGGAACATGAGCACATCCCATAGCACTTTGCCGGTGGTCGTGGTTCCTTACAATTTGTCTCCTTGGTAGCGCATGAAGAAGGAATTCACAATGATGACTCTATTAATTCATGGGCCACAATCCCCCGGAAAGGAGATAAATGTTTCTCTGCGGCCGTTAGTTGAAGAATTAAAAGACATATGGTAAAACTGTCTGTGCACGTTTGATAAGTCAACCGATTGAATGTTCACAATGCGTGCAGCAATTATGTGGACAATTAATGACTTCCCAGCTTATGGGAATCTGTCAGGCTGGAGCACTAAAGGTTACATGGCATGTTCAATTTGTATGTAGGACACCTGTTCAACTTGGCATGGTAGGAAGGTTTGCTATATGGGCCATCGGCGTTGGTTGCTTTGGGATCATCCCTGGCACAATGTCAAGGAGGCTTATGAAAGGAAAAAAGAAAAGGGTGCCCGACCTCGTGAATTATAAGGCTAGGACATATTGAGGCTGTTAAACACCCTACAGTTTAGTCAAATTGGCAAACACCCCAATAACATAGAGCAGAATCTGCCAAGGTCGCCGGTACATCTTAATTGGACGAATAAGTCGATATTCTTCGAGTTGGAGTACCGGTCCAAGTTAAAAATCAAGCACAATCTTGATGTGATGCACAGTGAGAAGAACGTGTGTGAAAGTATGATGAGGACCATCCTGGGCATCGATGGAAAAACAAAAAATACGATCAAGGCTCGAGTGGGTTTGCAAGAAATAGGCATTAGAAATCACCTATAGTTATAGAAGTAAGGTGACAAGTACGTAAAGAAGCATCCACTTTTCACAATGAAGCTCGGGCCAAAGAAAGAATTCTTAAAGTTTTTTTCGTCTGTCAAATTTCCAGATGGATATGCCGCCAACATCTCATGGAGCGTGAAAATCAACCATGGGAGGATTTTGGGATTGAAGAGTCATGATTGCCATGTGTTATTACAGCAACTTCTTCCTATCGGAATTTGCAAATTCTTGCCAAAAGATGTGATGGATCCCATTATAATGTTGTCGAGATTCTTTTGGCAAGTTTGTGCCAATAGCGTACGTGTGTAGGACATGGACGCATTGAAAGATGAAGTTGTGCACATCTTATGCATGCTCGAACAAATTTTTCCCTCTGCATTCTTTAACGTAATGATTCGATTGCTGATACATTTACTAACAGAGGCAGCTCTAGTTGGGTTAGTTAGCTATCGATGGATGTACCAGAGCGAAAGGTAACAGTTCATAAACCTTTTTCCTAAATTTCTTCCCTTTTTTGTCCTCACCATGTACTGTTAATTTGCAGAATGCTGGGCACGTACAAAAGGTACGTGCGAAACAAAGCACGCCCTGAGGGCTCCATATCGGAGGCTTACATTGCAAACGAGTCTTTGACTTATTGTGCAATGTATCTTTATCTTGTTAAGACCATATTCAATCGGCTCCCACACAATGACGACAGTGGTGAACAAGACGCGTCACTTTTTGTTTTTTCTCAAATTACGCGACCGTTTGGCAAAGCTCCTGCATGTGAATTCTCAGAAGCCGACATGCACTGGTTCATACTGAACAACTGCTAAGAAGTCGTGCCGTTTCTCGAGGAGCATGAGGATGAAAAATATAAAGAATTGTTTCCAGCATGGTTCAAGGAACATGTAAGTAATTATAATTAAAATTTGATTGTAATGATTGTTTGTGATGGTTTTCATAACAAAAATAATTACACTGCCTTTAACAGATGTGACAGTTGGGGGAGGATAACTTGTCGTTGTACAGCGACAAGTTAATGAAGTTGGCTTTGGGCATCATCCGTGTTGAAATCTACTTTGGGTGTATTGTGAATGGAGTTAGGTTTTTGGCCGAGGGTCTATGTGCTGAGAAATTTGGGTGACACTGAATCAGACTTCTACAGCAGGCTCACGAGTGTTCATCAAGTGTTGTACAAAGGTCGCTTGGAAGTGATATTGTTCAAGCGTTATTGATACCGACTCATCTAAAAATGGTAGTATTAAACGAGATTACGACTTATTATCTGTGAACCTAGCATTTAGTGGTTTAAGGATGATCCTTATATTCTCACCATTATGGTGAAACTAATATTTTATCTGGATGATTAAAAGGCAAGTGGGGATTGGAAAGTAGCTCAAATAATTCAATCTCGAAATATATGGGATGTTCCAGAGAAGGAAGATGAGGATGACGGGGCGTATCAAGAAGATTCATCTTCGAACTTATCCAATCAATTAACTACTACCCACAATCCGAACGTTATCATACAACAAGTCGAGATAAGACGTGCCTACAATTGAGATTAATACCATATCAATTGATCTAATGTATCTTCCTCGAATCGACCCTCCTAACTTCATAGCTAACGACGATGATGATCTCGAGGATGATATTGATGATGATGATGGTGACGATGACAATAATGATGGGGATGTTATGGATGATAGTAATGATGATTATGTAGCTTAGTGATTATGATTACGTAACTTAGTGAGTCATTACTCTCATTTGATGATTTGTACAATTGTTTTTTTTGTTAATGGTAAAATATCTATGAATGATGTGGTTAACTAATATTCTAATTTATTTTCATTTGTAGTTGTCTCGGTTCACGAGATTTAAGCGAGTTAAGGGGAGCGGCACCACTACTTCTTTCTCATTGGAGCCCTCATCCTCGCGCTCTGATGCCCGAGCGTCATCCGCTCCATACCCCCCATTGATTTGGGCATGGATAAGGGCGGTGCCACTCCAGCCCTACTTGGCCAACTCGACCCCTACCCTACTCAATGTGCCCATGCGCCACCAAACGATAGGGGTTGCTTCTTCCGCGCTAGTCTCCTCTAACTCCTCTAGCTCTTCAGCTACTCGGGGCCCGAGCCGAGTACTTAAGCAAGCGAGGATCACTCAGGCTGGTGGTAGGATGCCAATCCGTTGCGATCCCCTTATGACCGGCTGATGCCTCAATCAACATCCTCTTCGCTTCTGAGGTTGGGGTGATTGTATAAATAAACTGCCCCATGCTCGCCCCTAACTGGAAGAAGCTTGATCAGCAAATCAAGCAGAACGTGTATAGGTTGTTGTTGTTGGTGAATATAGTGTTTAATAAATCGATGATTGATTATTTTGATCGTTCCTAACATTTTCATGTTTATTTTTCATAGGTTAACTACGATATCAATTGGGAGGATCCCAACACGGTGTCTTATGTGGAGATGTTGTTCGTGAAGGCGTACAAGCAATTTAAGTACGACCTACACCAGTTGTTCAATGCCTTTTCGTTGCCCGAACAGGCATTGGCCAACCCTCCCAAAGAGATGCTGGCTTGGCCTGATCAGTGGCAGTGGTTGTGCAGCCATTTCGTTGATTCAACCTATATGGTACGTTCTATATTATCAATTAATTATTTTATAATATTTTTTGTTATTAAATTCCATAAATTTATATTTACTAATACAATTGTAATTTGCCCTCTTATTTGACAAAAAAAGTCTGCCGCCAACAAGGGGAACAACAAAGCCCTTGGGAAGATAGAACATTATACTGGCGCGAAGCCCTTCTCATATTGGATGCGGGAGCAACAGCAAGTTAAATATCATTGAATTTAATTAGTTGGATAAATATATTATTTAGCTTGATAATTTATTGGGTATTTGACAATAATGTTTTATTTTTCAAGGCGGATCGCAATTCCTTGAAATTGACAACTATGGCGAATTGTATGTCCGACTGGGATATTACGCCGCTAAGGCTAAACATGTTAGTTTTAAATTTTTTAACTTTAGTGTCAAATTGTTATTTCTATAAGTATATATATTCACTTCATTTCCTAATTACTAACTTGCCTCTGTCTTAATTTGAAGGATGCTATACTGGCCGGGAAGGCCAGGTACCTCAAGGAGTTGGTGAAGGCTAGGGAGCTCCCTTCAGATACTCCTCTAGAGTCCATAGTATCGGAGCTTGGTGCTGGCCTCCGTATCATGTCGAGTACCCTAGGTCTTAGGCGAGGCCAGAAGGTTAAGGGTTGCAGGTGAGGTACGTTTCTGGAGTTGGAGGGCCGGTCGGCTTCTAGTCAGCATTTTGCAGATATGGCATCTTTGTCGCAGCAGGTGCAAGATTTGTCGGCCCAGTTACTGGCATCACAAGCTAAGCAACAATGTCAGAGGGAGGAGCATAAGCGTATGAGGGCAGCAAATGAGTAGAGGGAGTTGGAGTTGCTAATGAAGCTCGAGCATGATTTGACCGCGCAGGTGAACACACAGGTGGAACGGGCAATGTAGCTTCAGAGGGAGTGGATCATACAGGAATTCTACAGCCAACTGTGCCTTAACCTACCACCACCGCCACTGCCCCCTTCCAACGATGATGCAATATAATGTTAGTGTACTATGATCATTAGGGTCTTGGTGTATTCTGGTTTGTAGTACATGTATATACATATATTATGGATTATGGATTATGGATTGTGTATTTGTATTATTTTCATATTTGTTGTGGTTCATATTTTATTTTCAACTAGCTATGGGCATGAATGAACATAATTACATAATAATAATAACAATGAATATAATAATATTTATAATAATAATAATACTCATAATAATAATATCAAATATAGGTAATGGAAGACGAAAGTACAAATAATTGTAGAATTTTTATTTTTTCAAAAAATAAAAAATTAGGGCCTTGGCTTTAAACGAAGCAAAGGTGTCACCCTAACTACAATTTAATTGGACGAATTTGCTCAATTTTAGGGATGGATGAACGTAACTACATAATGATAATAAAAATTTATTGTAAATAAAATAATATCTACCATAAATTACGGGTTACGTTCTCTCTTTCCTATGGAGAACATCTTGGTCCTAAATATAGAAATATAGACATTGTTGGTCATATGAAGGCCGATCGATCTGATTTTTTGCAAGGAACATCATCCCCCCTCAAAGATCACTCGTGTAAAAAATGAGCTGAATCGGAGTTATGGAAGTTAGGGAATGGAAGATAGAAGTATGAAGAATATTAAAAATTGTATTAAAAGTAAAATTTAAAATATTAGGGACTTGGGGCGCGAACAAAAATGTGTCGCCTAAGTAGAGTTTGGGCAACAAAAACACATACGTGCGTCGCCCTAAGTCAATTTGGGGGACAAAATCAGGTAATTCGTCGCCCCAAGGCATCACGATTCTCAACAAAACAAAGAGTTGCCCTAATTATAATTTAATTGAACGAATTTGCTCAATTTTAGGCATAGATGAACGTAACTACATAATAATAATAATAATTTATTGTACATAAAATAATATTTACAATAAATTACGAGTTGCGTGCCCTCTTTCCTATGGAGATACATCTTGGTTCTAAATATAAAAATATAGACATTGTTGGTCAGATGAAAGCCGATCGGTCTGAGTTTTGGCGGGGAACATCATCCCCCCTCAAAGATCACTCGTGTCAAAAATGAGCTCAATCGGAGTTGTGGAAGTTAGGTAACAGAAGATAGAAGTACGAAGAATATTAGAAATTGTTTTAAAACTAAAAATTAAAATATTGGGGACTTGGGTGGGCGAACAAAAAAGAGTTGCCTAAAAAGGAGCTTGGGCGACCAAAACACATATGTTCAACGCCCTAAGTCCATTTTTGATCAGATGAAAGCCACTCGGTCTGATTTTTTACAAGGAACATCATCCCCCCTCAAAGATCACCCGTGTCAATCGGAGTTGTGGAAATTAGGTAACAGATGTACGAAGAATATTAGAACTTGTATGAAAATTAAAAATTAAAATATTCAGGTGTTTGGGCGACGAAAGGACTAAGTTTCATCGCCTTAAGTTGAGTTTGAGCAACGCATAGTGCTATTTTGTCACCCCAATTCTATTAGGGCGACGAAATGTTTATATTCGTCGCCTATAGTCATTCCGAGATCAAAATTTTGGTTCTAAACGAACGGCTAGATCAACTCCTATCGTTGTGCTAATTTGCAAGAATGAAATTTAAGTATAATCATAAAAAAATGAACGGTTCAGATCATTGAAGTACCGTTGTCTTATTCGCGTTTATTGAAATGTATAGCAATTACATAAAAGGTTAAGATACTTATATCCTTCAAGTGTATTTATATGTAGAACCTCACAATACCATCATGCATCCAACAATCCAAACCGTTCATTTTCTTTTGCCCCGGTCAAAGATCGTCTGTGCAAAAAAATAACTCAGTCAGAGTTGTACAAGTTAGGCATCGACAATCGAATGCACAAACGTTTTGCGTTGTCATAAGGATAATCAAATGAATGGTTCAAATTTGACTGATCTAAACCGTTCATCTCTTAGATCCCCAATTAAAGATCTTGCTACCAAAAAATTACCATGATTGGAGTTGGAAAAGTTAGGTATCGAAGGTGCAACATTTGAATGATCGTGGTTGTAACTAGGACAAATAAATAAATTTAACAAACTTTTGGGCAACGAACAGAACATACTCGTTGCCCAAAAATTTCAAGGAAAATTAAAAAATTGGGAGGGAAAAAATGCCGTGTAGTTTTTAAAGTTTAGGTGACGACAACCGTCACCTAAAGGGATTAGGGAGACGGAACATCTCTTTTCGGTGCCCTAAGTCTTTTTAGGCGACGACAACCATTTGTCACCCAAAATTTTAGAAAAGTTTAAAACCCGCACCAATAATATTTGCGCCTAAATTTTTAAAGTTTGGGCGATGAAATAGTTTTTTGTAACCCAAGGTCTGGTTAGGGCAACAAAGACTCTTTGTTCGTTGCTCAAAATTTAGGGCAATGACTCTGTATGTTAGTCGCCCAAAGTCTTCATTTTTATAATCCCTAGCCTCCATTTCTGCATCTTCTTCTACCACTCTCCCTCTCTCTTTGCCTTTCTCCCTCCTCTGGACCTCCCCCCGCGCCGATTCTCTCTTTTTTCCCTTTTTCTCGTCCCTCCCCCCTCCTCTCCCTCCTCCTCTCCCTCCTCTACCTCAGCCTCCCTCCCTCTCCCTCTCCTTCCTCCCCCTCTCCTTCCTCCCCCCTCTGTTGAAATCCTCCTCCCCCCACTGCCCCTCTATCAAAATCTCCCTCCCTTGATTTCCCTCCCTCCCTCCTCCCTCCATCCTCCATGGAAAACCACCCACACCCACTAGAAACCCACGCACACCCACTGCCACAGCCACCCCCCACTGCCACAGCCATCCTTCACTACCACACCCACACCCAACCCACGGCAGTAGCCATGGGGCTTTTTTTCAAAAAAAATTTGTTTTATTTCAATTTTTTATTTGTTGCTTATTAATTGTTGATTATTTTTGGTATTTTTTGATTTTTTGTTAAATTATGGTTGAATTTGGGCTAAGTTACAATCAAGTTGGATTATGGTTTGTGTTTTTAGTTTTGGGTGTATTAATTAGTTTTGTTAATTTGCGGTTTTTGTATTAAGTTGGATTTGTGGATTAAAATTTGTTTCTAACTTTGTCTGTGTTGTGGATTTGCAGGATATACATTTGAATTTATTCGATTTTTTATTTGCCTTCAAGGCAAGGAATGTAATTTCGATTTTGGTGAAAATTTCGATGGAAATTTCGACGGAAATTTCTATGGAAATTTTGACCAAATTTCGATTTCGCTAGGATTTAGACAAAAACAACGGAAATTGCTATCAAACTATGGAAATTTTGAATAAAACTTTACTATATGCTAATTTAACTTATTATCTACAATATTTATAAAAAACATTGAAAGAATTAAGCTATATTATAGATTTCATGTAATATGAGGTGAGTATAATGCGCGCTGGAGATAAATTTTGTTAAAAAAATTTAATATAAGGTGAATTATACTAAACTTTATATACTCTATAATCTATATTCTATATTTTTTAGGGTATAATATAGGATATTAGGGTTTAGGCCTTTTATGATATTTATGATTATTTTTTATATAGAAATGTATTAGGATTTAGGGTTTAAAAATAACTAAACGAAACCCCCCAACCAAAGGACTAAACTAATCTCCAAACAAAACTCCAAAGCCAAACGGCCAAACCAACCTCCAAATCTTTTTTTTTTTTTTTCCTAATTGCCCAAAGGCATCAAGCCCCAATCAATGTTAAATTTCTGTTTTTTTTTTTTGTTCTTATTTTCTTTCCTTCTTTTCTTTTTCCTGTGCTTCTCTCCTTTTTTTACCTTTTTTTCTGTTCTTTTTTTCCTTTTGCCACTGTTTCTCAATGAAGCTAGACTTTAAATTAAAAAACAGTAAGCATCAAGTTCTAACTTCTAAGTAACTAAACCATTAATTGAGTATATATGCCACCTCCAAAGGTCAACAAATGGCCTAATTGAAATTTGGAATGATTTAACGCTACTTTCCCTTGACTACTTCTTTCTTGTTTCTTTTTTTTGCCCTTTTTTTTCCCCCCTTTCCTTCATTTCTTCCCACTTTCCTAGAATTTCCTCGTGGCCCGTGCCTGCCTCTCTCCTTTCTTTTTCCCTTTTTCTCTTTTCTTTCCATTTCCTTACTTCTAGTTTCTTCCTAGACTCCCCCAAGTCTGGATCCCCCTTTCTAGTTTCTTTCCAGATCTCTTTTTCTCTCTAACTTTCTTCTCCCTCCTCGATCATCTCTCTCTTCCTCTTCATCTCCCGGCCCCCGCCATCGCCTCCTGCCGCCGAAACCCACGGAAACCCAGCCCTAGCCTCCTTTCTTCCCCTCATCTCCTCCCAAAACTCAATCCCTCTCTATCTCCCTTGATCTCCCAAAAATTCAAAACCCATAAACTTCCCAACCCAGAAATTTAACCATTTTATTTCTGTTTGTCTCTTAAAATTTCGTCCGAAATTTCTGAAATTTACACGAAAAAATGATGGAAGTATGATTTCGTTTCACTACTCTAAAAAAATGATAATTTTGGTGAAATTTCGCCAAAATTATCGATATTACACTCGTTGCTTCAAGGTAAATTATTTACCACGTTACAATTTCAAAGTGTTATTTTAAATTAACTTTGTAATTAAATTGCAAATTTGATATTAATTAAACAATTTTATTAGATTTTCTTATTATTTAGTTTAATTTATTTATTAAATTTAAGTTTTGTGTTACTTAATTATTTTTGTTCTAAATGATTATCCTTATAATTTTGTTATTTTATATTTAATATGAAGGAAGAAGAGGATGAATTGCTCTCATTTAAAAGGCGTACTATATGAGACCTTGATCGACTTTCTTCTTGGTGCAGGTTTTGTATAAATGCACCTCGTTACATATCGATTTTTGTTTTGATGCTACTTTTATATTAATGTAACCAACGCTATGGTTAACCATTTCGATCGTTAATTATATTTTTAAAATTTATGTAAATAATACATTTATTAATATAATTTTTAATTATTTAATTTTTTTGAAAACAAATATAAAAGTCACAAATTTTTTTAAAAAAATTAACAATATTTTGGGCGACGAACAAACTTGCGTCACTCAAAGTCGATGGAAAAGTTAGGTCAGCGAACTATTTCATCTCCCAATTCCAATTTGGGAGACGAAAAGAATATTGCGTCGCCCAAAGTTTTAGAAAATTACATTATAAATTCTTTAAACTTGGGAGTTTGGGCGACGTATTATATCTTTCGTTGCCCTATCCCTTTTAAGCGACGACTTGTTTTGGCGCCCTATTCTCGATAAAGCGATGATGTACTGTTTGGTCGCTCAAAGTTCACTTCGAGATACGAATGTTCCGTTGCCCTAAAGAACTTTGGGTGACGCATAATTATCTTTGTCGCTCAAGGTTTTTTAGGCGATGAAATTGTCTGTCAGCTAAAGTGTAACTATTCGTCGCTCTGGATGGTTTTGGGCAATGAATGTCTTATGTTGTCGCCCAAAACCTTGGGCAGCTTCGTTGCCCTAAATTCGTCGCCCAAACTCTTTCCTGTTGTAGTGTGATTTTATAGCCTTCCACCTATGTGCGCTTACAATCCTAATTTTGGCAACTTGTCACTCCACACCTCAACTAGGTAACTCGGCAACCTTGATTCCTTGGCAACTGGGTAATTGGAGAATCCATGGAAAGTATTTACAACAAGAGAAAACAAACTCTAAGTTAAGGAATTACAAAACAAGGGAAAACGGTATGACCTATCCTTTAGTCAAACATCTCTTGACACTAGCCCTAAGTGGAACTAAACTCTACTCTTTAGTACATTAAGGGTTTTTAAATTTCAACTTTTATCTTAAAGTCAAACCAATTGAGTAATTGCTCATACTCAAAACAGTTTCTTAAATTAATTGAGATTAATCCAACTTAATCTCTACAATGGAAACTTGCTAAACCTAGCATGCTAATTACCTCAAATTAGCAATTAAATCTCCAAAATAAATACTAGGCATGCTTAATCAATAAATAAATCATAACTAACTAGGCATGCAAATCCTAAAACTAAAACCTAAAAATAAAGAAATACAAGTCTAAAAAAAAAGGCCAGAAAGCACTTACCCAGTTGTAGACCTCCCTAGCTAAGACATTTGGACTCTTCCGCCTAGGGCTTGCTCTCCAAAAGAAAAACTTTTAGACTATGAGAATTTTCTTCCCTTATTGGTATACTTCTATTTGAGAGATTCCCAAAAAACCAAGAAGTGATTAACTAATTTCACTTGGTTGTGCAAGTGAAAATGAGGGACAAGGGTCTCTATTTATAGGAACAAGAGGGTTGGAAGAAGTGGTAAGTTTTCAATGTTGAAAAGAATGCACAAAAGGTGCAAAAATAACTTTAAAATACACAAAAATTTGAATTGGGTTAAAATAACTAGCCGGCAAACCTGTTTACAGAGGGTAAATGAATCCGGGCGACCAATTTGAAGACGTGCATATTAAATATGTTTTTATTACTTGGCATAATACCCACCGTTTGATTTAGGGTGCATGATAAAATTGGAACCCATCTAAGGCTATTCCAAAACCCCCCATCAAAGCCTTTTTTCTCATTTCAATCACTCTCCTCTTTTAGTCTCTCTCTCTCTCTCTATGTGATCCCAAATTCCCATCCACCACCATCATCTCTGACAGCTACTGCAATCCCCACCGCCACCATATCTGATGCCCCATCGCCATAAACACACCATCACCTCCCTCTCTCCCTCTCTCTATCTCGCTGTCTATTTTTCTCTCTTTGTCTCACCAACGTCTGCTCTCTCCTTCTATTTCATCATTGTCACCTCCCTCTATCAATCTCCGATGATGAAGATGAAGCAATATTCTTGATTAGAGACAAGGTAAACTCTAAGTTTTGGGGGTCATCCCTCTTTTTGTGAGTTGTGATTTAATATCTTTGATTTGGTGAACTTGGTTGGAGGAGTGTGATGCTCTAGGTTGGGTGTGCTGCTAGGTTGCCTTCTTTTTAATTATTTTAATTTTATTGTTCATATAGGGAAGACATGCAATTGTGTCTCTACTTAATTTCCTTATATGATTGTAATGTAATTTGGTTGCATGTTGTTGTTGTTGTTGGTGATGATGATGATGATGATGATGATGATAATATATGAATGCATTTTGTTGGTGATCACCATGATGGTTGTTGTTGTTAGGGGTCATTTGTCTCACTATCCTACCTCTAAATCTAATTCTGACTTTCACCGACCTCCAACTAGTGAGAAAATAAGGAGGATTAAATACAACCATTATACCTTTAAAAATTATATCACTAAGTACTATGACTTTAGAAATTTAAATGTAACTCCCTTAAAGTTTTGATTTAGAAAGATATATTCCTGGCTTCATAACATAAGTATATAAGAGCAACTTTGAACATGACAGAGATCTAGTATTTGTGTAAGCACAAAAAACATACACAACACCTATTTCATCAAGAAGAAAAATAACACTTAACGTATATTACAGCAATATGTATGCTCACATATTTATATTGCTCACATATTTTCATTTTAGTAGGTACACTTACTCAAATAAAACAAATTAACTAGAATTAAATATGTGATCCCTAGTAAGGGACACATGAATTGTAATTACCGGCCAGCATCATCAGGCCTCAATAATTGGGCCTGAGTTTGCATGCTTTTGTCATACTCAAGGGTACCAGTTGGAATACTACTCGAACCACCAGCATCAACTTCACCACCTTTCACATCCATCATGTAAGCACTGAAATTAGGTGACCCATGCAATTTGTCAATCTCTTTGGGAGATCGTTTATAGTTAGCCATATCTTCAATCAATCTCTCGAGCTTCATGGATACTACTTTCATGGAAGGCCTTTCCGTCCCTTTTAACCTCAAACAACTTTTTGTAAGATCAGCCAGTTTTTGGACTAACTCAAAGTTCCCCTCTTTGACAATTTCAGCATCAAGAATTTGACCCAAACGACCCTCTTCCACCGAACAAACAAAAAAGTTTGCTAGGTTTCTCTCTGCCTCAGGTTTTTCAAAAGACAGTGCATGTATGCTTGTTAGTAGCTCTGCTAGCACAACTCCAAAGCTATAGACATCACTCTTTTCCGTTAGAGTGTTTGACTGAAGATATTCAGGGTCTAAGTATCCGAGTGTCCCTTGCACCAAAGTTGAAAGTTGATCTTGATCTTCAGGAACCAATCGTGAAGCTCCAAAGTCTGAAACTTTGGCCGTGTAATCCTTGTCTAACAGTATGTTTGTTGCTTTCACATCTCGGTGTATGATTTGCAATGTAGTAGAGTAGTGTAAGTATGCTAGTGCATCTGCAGTACCGGCTACTATATTCAACCTTTTCTCAAATGAGAGTGGTGGCCGTGGTCCGTCTTTGCCCTCTTTTTTATGAATGTGATCATGAAGAGTGCCATTGTTTACATACTCGTAAATCAAGATAGGAGATGGAGTCTCCAAACAACAACCCAAGAGCCTCACCACATTTTTGTGGTTGATTTCAGAAAGAATAATCACCTCATTAACAAACTGATTACTTTGGGCTGGGGGGGCATTAACTTTGGACTTCTTTATGGCAACTTCTGTTCCATCTGACAGTTGTCCTTTGTAAACTGTTCCATAAGCTCCTTCACCAATTTTTTCATTGTAATTGTTTGTGGCCTTCTTAAGTTCTTCTGCAGTAAAGATTCTAGGTTTGGTTGCAATAGTTCCATTGTAACTAGCTAGATGTTGTTTTAAATATAAGCCACCATTTTGTTTAAAGTATGTATCTTTGAGTCTCTTGAACTTTCTTCTCTTCATTCCACAATATATCCAAAAAATTACAATTAGTAAAACAAAGAAGCCCGAGAGGACACCTACACAAAATGAAATCATAACCAAATTTGATGAGAATAGATTAATTATTTATGGAATTCTATATAAAATCTTGGGGTTGGATGTCAGCAGTAAATTACTTTAAAAGAGAAACATATCTTGGCTTTGTTATCTAATGTTTTCTTTTTGAGCTTTAAATTAAGGTTTGAAAGTGATATATACAGACAATATAAATGACTATATGTATGTGAATAAATTTGTTCATTCACACTTAGTTTTCTTAATGATAGTTAATGTCACTTGCAATGCATTCTTTTCGGTATTCTGTTTTAAGAATGGGAAATCAGATTGTCATATACCGTTTGATAAGATGTAATTTTCACTAGACTTGAGTATTAGATTGGCTATAACAAAAACTTCCACTTTGGTCCATATACTTTAACGAAACTTCTTATTGGTATCATTCTTTCCATTTTGACAATTCTCGATCGCAATCTCTACCATCTACAGTTGCTATCCAGTTTCTCAATTTAAAAAAAAAAAAATTTATTTATATGTTTTAACTTTTGAAATTTTTTTATATTTTATTTTTTTCAGAAATTATTAACTATGAAACGTCTAAAATACTCCTTCCTATGCTATGCCACGTTACATTCGAGTCTAAAAAATAAATAGATTAGGGCCAGTTTGGGGTTGAGGTGCCTTGGAAATAAGTTGCTTATTTATACCTCAAAGTAGTTTTTGGTGTTTGATTAATAAAGTAAAATCTGCTTATTTTGAAAACAGAGGTGGGGAAAAGCAGATTTTGGGGGTTGGGGTAAAGTAGCTAAAGAGATGCTTTCAAAATCTGCTGCGGGGAGAAGCAGCAATAA
>QANT01001241.1:0-43632 GCA_003254885.1 Purshia tridentata | reverse complement strand
ATTCCCATCATCCATTAACCAAGAATAGGCTAAGGTACTAGCTAGGTCTGTTCAAAGCATACCATGCACTATTTACAAGTGCACAATACCATAAACTAATGCACTTGGTCTGTTCAAAGCATACCATAAATTAATGCAAAATAATTATGCTAACCAATTTCTAGATTCAGTGGGTACACAATTAGAAGGTAGTCAAAGAAGAGAAGCAAATAGCATACCTCTCCAAGCTTCCTTTCTAGCTTTCTTTGACCACTCCAACCAGTCAATCGATGAGGGATTCTGCAAATCCTCATGTTAAGAACAAAAATGCTAACAGAAACAAAAAGCAAAATAGAAACGAAAGCAGAAGTTGAAGAAGGCTTGCCTGTGGCAATTTATAGCAGACTTTCCCCAAGGACTATGAGATTAATCTGAAATTAAAGATTTGACCACTATTGTAAGGCTTGGTTCTAGCATTAAACCATATATCCATTTGTTGGTTTTACGTACAACTACGAAATTAATAGAAAAGATGAATGATTAACAAAAAAAAAAAACCATCAGAAATTTGCAATAATATTAATCAGAAAATTGTAAGGCTTGGTTCTAGCATTAAACCATATATGCATTTGTTGGTTTTACGTACAACTACGAAATTAATAGAAAAGATGAATGATTAACAAAAAAAAAAATCCATCAGAAATTTGCAATAATATTAATCAGAAAATAAATAAATGGCTGAAACTAAAGAAAAAAAAAAGGTATGCTAGCTATTAAAGAAATTAATAATTAGTTATAGCTTAACCTGGGTTTCTTACCAACCAGATCAGCTTAAATGCCTTAGAAGGAACTCCATTGATAGGTAATGAATCACTGTTATAAAATGGTAATAATGCTAATAATGTAATAATCATTGATTACATACCTTTGAAGCCAGTCAAACGCCAAGTTCTTCCAAACAAATTAAATGCTAAAGTTGAAGAAAACTTCATTATCTTTATGCTCATGGATCCTGATGTAGATTCAATAAGGTCCAAAGTTTTAAGTGAGTTCATGCTTAAACCAATTGTCAATACCCTCAAAGAAACAATTTGCTACTTTCCAAATTAAAAACAAAACATAGGATTCAAAGAAGAAAATCTACTTTTTTGTTTAATTTGACAAAGACACAAGCATTATAAGCACATAATGGTCCACCACCTCCAAAGAGGAAAAAAAAAATGAAAATACATCATACTCAGAGCAGATCTTTAGCAGCAAGATGTCACAACTCTTCAAATAGTTCCCAACACTGGAGAGCTTTAAAAAAACATAGAGAAACAAGCACAGCATAATCAAACTCCCTCTTGAAATTTACCGCACTTAAATACATAATATAATTTATAAGATCAAATGCACTAACAAAAGCAAAATAAAAAGAAAAATCAGAAGATAAAAACTACATACTGAATGGAATCAAACTATATACCCAATCGGAAGATAAGAAATTAACTATAAGATCAAACGCAGTAACAATGGAATTATATACCAAAGCCAACAACAACTTCTCACAATCATAAATAAATTATAGCACCTGTGGATATCAGCACCCATAGAAAAAGAGGAAGTTGCAGAGAGCACTTTAGCCTAAGCTCTCCCATTTTTTGAATTTTTTTCTTCCTTTAGCAACCTATTTCTATAGTGCAAATCAACCTTAGCTACGGTTAAGCAAAAGATGAGTTGAATAATCTTCAAGTTAAACAACTTGATTATTAACTCAAGATATAGCAAGATATAGTAAAATTGCAAAATTGCTAAAGAGTACCCTAAATTTGAGGCACCCAAACCCTAAATTCATTAAAATAGAGACAGAGAAATGGAGACAGAGAGGAAGAAAAAGAGGAACCTTAACCCTAAACTTACTTTGAGAGAGCGAGAGCGAGTTGGTGGCAACGATGGCCAAAGAGAGAGAGAGACAGATAGAGAGAGAGCTAGAGACAGCAACAACGAGAGAGAGAGAGAGCTGGAGGGGTGACGGCGCGGTAACAGAGAAATTGGGACGAGGTGACGGCGACAGAGAGGGCGGGAGGCAGTGACGGTGACAGAGAGAACTGGAGGCGACGACGGCGACAGAGAGAGATGGAGTCTGAGGGTCGAGCTCGAGAGAGATAAAGAGAGAGGCGTGCATATGGGTTTGGTTTTGAGAAACAAAGAAAGTGTATAATGAGGATCTGAGAGAGGCGTACGAGTGTTGGTGAGGGTAAGTGAAGTTTAAAATTTTTTTTTTTTTGGCTAAGGAAGTTTTAAAATTTAGGTTGTTTAGTTTTCTAATTTTTTTGTTATCAGTTTAGACTTTAGTTATCACTTTTTAGGATTTAGCTGGTAAAATGACGTATTTTTAGATACCGATTTAAAAATTGGGTGATATATTATTTAGTTTATATATCAGTTAAAAAATCAATCGATATCTAAATTATTTTAATATCAGTTCCCTTAACAACTGATAATAAAAATGTGATGTCTATTAAGGTTTTTGTAGTAGTGTAGGCAATGGAGAAAGCAAAAGGAAAGTTGCTGCTTGGCCTACTATCATTAATCCTATTGAACTTAGTGCTTCTATTCCTAACTTCAAAAAGGATGAAGGTTCCCCCCTGCTTGGTGAGCCCTAGTCTCCTCCCCTTACTACTATTTCTTCTAATCCTTTTGAGGTGCTCATTGAGGAGGATAATTCAGATTCTGAGCAAGAGCCAAATACGGCTTCCCTGGATAAATCCCTATGGCCTAGTAAGTTATTGGGGAGGAACATTGATGGGGATCCTATTGGGGCTGTTAGCTCTCCTAGCAAAAAGGGTGCTAAGAAGAAAAAAAAGAAGAGTGCTAGGAAAGGCAAGAACAGCCCAGGTGTTCCCTCCCCCACCCCGCCCCAATGATCAAGGTGGCTTGTTGGAATATTAGGGGGCTGAATTCCCCCCTAAGCAATCTACTTTGAGGAATTTTGTCTTGAATAACCATGTTGCCCTAATCGGCATTGTGGAAACGAGGGTTCGAAAATGCAATAAGGATGTTGCTTTTAATGCTATTTTTCAGAATTGGTGTGTGGAGGACAACTATGATTCTAGTGAGAGGGGTAGGATTTGGGTTGCTTGGAATCCTAGTATTTTTAGCCTTGTTAAGTTGAATGAATCGGACCAAGTGATCAACTTTAAGGTTACTCATATTGATTGCAAGGCTGAGTTCTATGCTTCATTTGTTTATGGCTCCAATGACAATACTCTCTGGAAAGGTTTATGGAGAGATTTGGTTCAAAATGATGTGTGTGTCACTAATCAGCCGTGGGTGATCTTGGGGGATTTCAATGTGGCGAGGTCTTCATTTGAGATTATGGGGGGTTCTACTATTACCACAAGCACTATGATGGATTTTTAGAAGTGTATTGAAGATGTTGAAGTTGATGATCTTCGGTTCACAAGTGCTCTATACACGTGGAGTGACAAGCGAACTACTTTGGGGTGTGTCTTTAAGAAGTTGGATAGGGTGATGGTCAATGAAGCTTGGAGTTCTAAGTTTACCAATTCGGGGGCTGACTTTCCCAATTCGAGGATTTCGGATCATAGCCTGTGCATGTTCAATTTGGGGATCTCCCCTAGGGCTAGAAAGTGCCCCTTTAAATTCTTTAATTTCATCACCAAGAGGGAGGACTTCTTGCCCCTTGTTACACAATGTTGGGAGACTACCAATGAGGGGACCTATCAATTCCAAGTCTCTAAGAAGCTCAAGTTAATTAAAGATGAGTTGAAGAAGCTAAATAAGGAGAGCATGGGGAATGTGTTCCATAACACATTTTTGGCTAACCATAACCTCTCAGTTTGTCCAAGTGAGTTGGAATCTCACCCTTGTGACATTGCTCTTAGAAGTAGAGAGAAGGAGCTGATTTTGGCCTATGTCAAGGCTCTTAAGGAGGAAGAGCTCTTAAACAAGCAAAAGTCCCGAATAAGGTGGTTAAAGGAGGGGGATGGAAACTCGTCGTTCTTCTTCAAGTCCACTTTGGGAAGGAGGAATTTGAACAAAATCACTACTATCCATAGGGAGGATAGCACGGTTGTTGAAAGGTATGATCATGTTAGGAGGAGGTGGTCAATTTCTGCAAGAACCTTTGGCATGACCCTAGGCCCTCTCGGAGGGGCAGCGGCCCCAATATTAGAGGAGTGATCTCTAATACTCCCTCGGACACTGAAGCATCATCCTTGGGCCTTCAGGTCACGGCGGATGAGATCAAAGAGGCTTGCTTCTCTATGAATCCTAATAATGCTCCTGGTCCTGATGGGTTTAATGCTCACTTCTACCAAGCAACTTGGCACATCATTGGAGACGACATCACGGCGGCTATCAAAGAATTCTTCGCAACTAGCCACCTCCTTGGTGAGTGTAATGCAACCTCAGTCACCCTCATTCCCTACCCAATGCCACTAAGCTAAGTGATTTTTGCCCTATATCTTGTTGTAATACTATCTACAAGGTGATTTCAAAGGTTATTGCCAACCAAATCAAAGGGGTGCTGCCCTCCATTATTAGCCCAAACCAAACAACTTTTGTGGCGGGTCGTAGGATCGATGACAACATTCTTTTGGTCCAACAGCTTCTTCGTGACTACCATAAGTCTAGCAAGACCCCCTGGTGTGCCCTCAAAGTGGACTTAATGAAGGCTTATGATATGGTAGATTGGAATTTCGTTATCCAAACCCTTGTTGCCTTTAAATTCCCTAATGTTATGATCCAATGGATACAAGCTTGCTTAACCACTCCTAGATTCTCTATTTGTGTGAATGGGAACTAGCCGGATTCTTTCCAAGCTCTTGTGGCATCAGTCAAGGTGATCCTTTATCCCCTTATCTCTTTGTCATTGTGATGGAAGTTTTGACGCAGATTATTGTTCTCAAAATTAGCAACAGCCACCAATTCAAATATCATTGGAAGTGCGAGAAAGTGAAGTTGACCCACTTGTGCTTTGAGGATGACCTTATAATGCTTTGCCGGGGTGATCTCTCTTCGGTTAGCATTCTTAAGGAGGCCTTGGAAGAATTCCATATGCTTTCGGGTCTTAGAGCAAACCCCCTTAAAAGTAACATGTTCACCTCCGATGTCCTTCCTAGTGTGCCGCCCCTCCTTGAAGCTTGCCTTGATTTCAAAATGGGCGTCCTCCCAATTAGGTACCTTGGCATTCCTATTATTTCTACCAGGCTTCGGATTAGAGATTGTGTGAAGCTAATTGACAATGTGGCTGCTCAGATTTCTTCTTGGTGCAATAAGTTCCTTTCCTTTGCTGAACGGCTCCAACTCATCATATCGGTGCTCTCTAGTTTGCATATCTTTTGGGCAAGCCACATCATGCTCCCGAAGAAGGTCCTCCTCAAAATTGAACAAAAAATTCAATCTTTTCTTTGCACTGGATCAGATGTTAATGGTCATGGGGCTAAGGTGGCTTGGGATTGTGTGTGCAAGCCTTAAAAGGAGGGTGGGCTAGGTATTAAGTCGCTGCCTATTTGGAACAAGGCCCTTATGATGAGGCATCTATGGCTGCTCATCTATGGTGTGGATAACATGTGGACTAAGTGGATTAAGGCTTACCATCTCAAAAGTAGGAATTTTTGGGAGATTAGACACCCCCAAATCTGTTCATGGAATTTGAGGAAGATTCTCAAGCTCCAGCCTTTGGCTCGGCATCTTATCCTCCACAAAATTGGGAATGGAGCCAAGACGGCCTTGTGGTTTGACAATTGGCATCCTAGGGGCCTATAGTTTTAGTTTGGGATGACCGAGTGGTGTATGACTCCGACATCAATGTAAACGCCATGGTGAGTGCAATTGTGTCGAACAACATGTGGGAGTGGCCGGTTTCTAATTCCCCTGACCTATTGGAGATCAAGCAGCTCATGCCTCCTTATAACCCTAGCTTTGATAGGGAAGACTCCATCATTTGGTTGCCCTCCACCTCCGGCATCTACACGGCTGCTTCTACTTCGGAGACTTGCGTGATCAATTCCCTACGGTCCCTTGGTATAAGCTTTTGTGGTTTAGTAACAATATCCCCCGTATGAGCTTCACGCTATGGCTTGCTATCCGGGGGAGACTTGCAACTATTGATCGCATTCGTGTATACAAGCCTTCTATTGATTCTAATTGTGTCTTGTGTAAGAAGGAGGTGGAGACTCATTCCCATCTCTTCTTTGATTGTCTGTACAGCAATATTATTTGGGCAGGTTTGATGTCCAAATGCGGTGTTCAGTCCAATCCTACCCCATGGCCTTTGTTGATAAGAAGGGCTGCTAGTTCTTAGAAAGGGAAGCACATAAAGACCATTATTTTGAAGCTTTGTTTGGCTGCTACAGTGTATGCTATTTGGAGGGAAAGAAACAATCGCATTTTAAAGAGCAAGCCTCAAACCCTTCCCCTGTTCTAAAGGCAGTTGTTCAATCCATTAGGTGCAGGCTGGCAACCTTCTCCCCCATTATGCACCCTATTCCGAGGGAATGGCAAATGGGAGAGTAGTGGTCTTAGTGTGGTTCCTCGGTCCTTGTACAGAGTGGCAAGGATTGGGGTAGATTTGGCCGTCCTGTTTATTATGTGGGTTTGCTAGTCTAGTTGTTGGCTTCCATTGTGGATTTGTGATCGCTCGCTTTCGAGTTGGGTTGTTCATGATTTCCTGGGGTATGCCCCTTGTATTTTGTACGGGCATCTTTCTTCTATTGAATTTTATACTTACCAAAAAAAAAAGTATGCGCTGAAATGACAATACCGCTCCTTCTAAACACGGAATGTGCTTTGTTAGGGCTAGAATGCTAATCCAAGCATGAGAAAGCGCTTCCCTATGTCTTTCTTGCCAACCGATAACTTTTTGGTGCAACTTTAGCCAAACTGTACTGACTATGCACCGAAATGACGTTTTCGTTCATTCTTAACACCTAAAGTGGTTCTTCAGGGCTAGCACACTAATCGGGACATTAGAAAGTGCTTCCTCATCTCTTTCTTGCCAACCGGGCACGTTTTGGGGCAATTTGGACGAGGCTAGACTGAGTATGCACGAAAAGACATTTTTGTTCTATCCTCACACGAAATGTGCTTTTTTAGGCCTAGAATGCTAATCCAAGCGTAAAAAAGTGCTCCCCTGTGTCTTTCTTGCCAACCGAGCACGTTTTGGTGCAACGTCAACCAAATTGCACTCAGCATGCACCCAAATGACGTTTTCGTGTATTTTTAACACTTAAAGTTGTTCCTTAGGTCTGGAACGCTAATCGAGATGCGAGAAACCGCTTCCCCATGTGTTTCTTGCCAACGGGCACTTTTGGGTGCAATCGGATGAACTAGGCTTAGAATGCACCGAAATGACGTTTTAGTTCCTTCTGAACATGAAATGCACTTCTTGAGGGCTAAAACGCTAATCCAAACAAGAGAAAGTGCTTCCCCAACTCTTTCTTGCCAACCGAGCACGTTTTGGCGCAATGTTAACCCAAATTTGACTCATTTTGCATTGAAATGACGTATTCGTGTATTCTCTGCACCTAAAGTGGTTCTTTACGGCTATAACGCTAATCGAGACATGAGAAAGCACTTCCAATGTCTCTCTCGCCTGTCGGGAATGTTTTGGTGCAACTTTAACCAAATCGAACTCAGTATGCACCGAAATGACTACTTTCGTGCACTCGTTACACCTAAAGTGCTTCTTTGGGGTTAGCACGCTAATCGAGACATGAGAAAGTGCTTCCTCATCTCTTTCTTGCCAAGCAAGAACGTTTTGGTGCAATTTGGGTGAATTTGGACTGAATATGCACTGAAATGATGTTTTTGTGCATTCTTAACACCTAAAGTTGTTCTTTAGGGCTAGCACACTAATCGAGGCATGAGAAAGTGCTTCCGAATATCTTTCTTGCCAGCCGGGCACGTTTTGATGCAATTTACACGAAGGTAGACTGAGTATGCATCGAAATGATGTTTTAGTTCTTTCTTAACACGAAATGTGCTTCTTGAGGTTTAGAATGCTAATCCAAGCATGAGAACGTGCTCTTGCCAACCGCGCACGTTTTGGTGCAACTTTAACGAAATTGTTCACAATGCGCATCGAAAAGACGTTACATGCATTCTTAACACCTAAAATGGTTCACTCGGGTTAGAACGCCAATCCAAATAAGCGAACGTGCTTCCTAATGTCATTATTGCTAACCGGGCACGTTTTGATGCAATTTAAACGAAATTAGATGGAGTATGCACCGAAATGATGTTTTCGTGCGTTCGTAACAAAAAAGGTGCTTCTTGATAGCTAGAACGCTAATCCAAGCACGAGAAAGTGCTTCCCCATATCTAATTGCTTGGCAACCAGGCACGTTTTGGTGGAAAATTGGACGAAATTGGACTGAGTATGCTCCGAAATGATGTTTCCGCTCCTTCTAAACACGAAATGTGCTTCTTTAGGGCTAGAGTGCTAATCCAAGCATGAGAAAGCGCTTCCCTATGTCATTCTTGCCAACCGATAACTTTTTGGTGCAACTTTAGCCAAAATATATTGAGTGTGCACCGAAATGACGTTTTCGTTCATTCTTAACACCTAAAGTGATTCTTTTCGGCTAGCACGCTAATCGAGACATTAGAAAGTGCTTCATCATCTCTTTCTTGCCAACCGGGCATGTTTTTGTGCAATTTGGACGAGGTTACACTGAGTATGGACGAAAAGACATTTTTGTTCTATCCTCACACGAAATATGCTTCTTTAGGACTAGAATGCTAATCCAAGTGTGAGAAAGTGCCCCCCTATGTCTTTCTTGCCAACTAAGCACGTTTTGGTGCTTCGTCAACCAAATTGCACTCAACATGCTCACAAATGACGTTTTCATGCATTCTTAACACTTAAAGTTGGTCCTTAGGTCTAGAACGCTAATCGAGACACAAGAAACTGCTTCGCCATGTGTTTCTTGCCAACCAGGCACTTTTGGGTGCAATCGAATGAACTGCCCTTAGAATGCACCGAAATGACGTCATAGTTCCTTCTGAACACAAAATGCACTTCTTGAGGGCTAAAACGCTAATCCAAATAAGAGAAAGTGCTTCCCCATGTCTTTCTTGCCAACCGAGCACGTTTTGGTGCAATGTTAACCCAAATTTGACTCAGTTGGCACTGAAATGATGTATTTGTGCATTCTCAGCACCTAAAGTGCTTCTTTACGGCTAGAACGCTAATTGAGACATGAGAAAGCGCTTTCCAATGTCTCTCTCGCCAGTCGGGAACGTTTTGGTGTGACTTTAATCAAATCAAACTCAGTGTGCACCCAAATGACCGTGCACTCGTTACACCTAAAGTGTTTCTTTGGAGTTAGCACGCTAATCGAGACATGAGAAAGTGCTTCCTCATGTCTTTCTTGCCAAGCAAGAACGTTTTCACGCAATTTGGGTGAATTTGGACTGAATATGCACTGAAATGATGTTTTCGTGCATTCTTAACACCTAAAGGTGTTCTTTAGGGCTAGCGCGCTAATCGAGGCCTGAAAAATGCTTCCAAATGTCTATCTTGCCAGCCGAGCACGTTTTAATGCAATTTACACGAAAGTAGACTAAGTATGCGCCGAAATGATATTTTGGTTCTTTCTTAACACAAAATGTGCTTCTTGAGGTCTAGAATGTTAATCTAAGCATGAGAACATGCTTCTTGCCAACCGAGCACGATTTGGTACAACTTTAACCAAATTGTTCACAATGTGCACTGAAATGACATTTCATGCATTCTTAACGCCTAAAATGGTTCAGTCGGGTTAGAACGCTAATCCAAACAAGCGAAGGTGCTTCCTAATGTCTTTATTGCCAACGGGGCACGTTTTGATGCAATTTAAACGAAAATAGATTGAGTATGCACCGAAATGATGTTTTTGTGCATTCGTAAAAAAAAAGGCGCAGCTTGATGGCTAGAACGCTAATCCAAGCACGAGAAAGTGCTTTCGCATATCTAATTTCTTACCAACTGGGCACGTTTTGGTGGAAAATTGGACGAAATTGGATTGAGTATGCTCTGAAATGACGTTTCCGCTCCTTCTAAACACGGAATGTGCTTCATTTGTGCTAGAGTGCTAATCCAAGCATGAGAAAGCGCTTCCCCATGTCATTCTTGCCAACCGATAACTTTTTGGTGCAACTTTAGCTAAACTGTGCTGAGTGTGCACCGAAATGACGTTTTCGTTCTTTCTTAACACCTAAAGTGGTTCTTTAGGGCTAGCATGCTAATCGAGACATTAGAAAGTGCTTCCTCATCTCTTTCCTGCCAACCGGGCACGTTTGGTGCAATTTGGACGAGGTTAGACTGACTATGCATGAAAAGACATTTTTCTTTTATCCTCACACGAAATGCGCTTCTTGAGGCCTAGAATGCTAATCCAACCGTGAAAAAGTGCTCCCCTATGTCTTTGTTGCCAACCAAGCATGTTTTGGTGCAATGTCAACCAAATTGCACTCACAGTGCACCGAAATGACGTTTTCGTGCATTCTTAATGCTAATCGTGACACGAGAAACTGTTTCCCCATGTATTTCTTGCCAACCGGGCACTTTTTGGTGCAATCGGATGAACTAGACTTAGAATGCACCGAAATGACGTTGTAGTTCCTTCTAAACACGAAATGCACTTCTTGAGGGCTAAAACACTAATCCAAATAAGAGAAAATGCTTCCCCATGTCTTTCTTGCCAACCAGCACGTTTTGGTGCAATGTTAACCCAAATTTGACTCAGTTGGCACTGAAATGACGTATTCATGCATTCTCTGCACCTAAAGTGGTTGTTTACGGTTGGAACGCTAATCGAGAGAAGAGAAAGTGCTTCCATATGCCTTTTTTGCCAGCTGGGCACGTTTTGATGTAATTTACAAGAAAGTAGACTAAGTATGCACCAAAATGATGTTTTAGTTCTATCTTTACACGAAATGTGCTTCTTGACGTCTCAAATGCTAATCCAAGCATGAGAACATACTTCTTGCCAACCGAGCATGATTTTGTGCAACTTTAACCAAATTGTTCACAGTGTGCACCAAAATGACGTTTCATGCATTCTTAACGCCTAAAATGGTTCACTCGGGTTAGAACGCCAATCCAAACAAGCGAAGGTGCTTCCTAATGTCTTTTTTGTTACGACGCACGAAAACATCATTTCAGTGCATACTCAATCTAGATGCATTTAACCTAAGGTGCTTCTTGAGGGCTAGAACGCTAATCCAAGCACGAGAAAGTGCTTCCCCATATCTAATTTCTTGCCCACCAGGCATGTTTTGGTGGAAAATTGTACGAAATTGGACTAAGTATGCTCCGAAATGACGTTTCCGCTCCTTCTAACCACGGAATGTGCTTCTTTTGGGCAAGAGTGCTAATCCAAGCATGAGAAAGCAGTTACCCATGTCATTCTTGTCAACCGATAACTTTTTGGTGCAACTTTAGCCAAACTGTACTTAGTGTGCACTGAAATGACGTTTTCGTTCATTCTTAACACCTAAAGTGGTTCTTTAGGGCTAGCAAGCTAATCGAGACATTAGAAAGTGCTTCCTCATCTCTTTCTTGCTAACCGGGCACGTTTTGGTGCAATTTGGACGAGGTTATACTGAGTATGCATGAAAAGACATTTTTGTTCAATCCTCACAAGAAATGTGCTTCTTTAGGCCTAGAACGCTAATCTAACCATAAGAAAGTGCTCCCCTATGTCTTTCTTGCCAACCGGGCACATTTTGGTGCAACGTCAACCAAATTGCACTCACCGTGCACCTAAATCACGTTTTCGTGCATTCTTAACACTTAAAGTTGTTCCTCAGGCCTAGAACCCTAATCGAGACACGAAAAAACTGCTTCCTCATGTGTTTCTTGCCAACCGGACACTTTTGGGTGCAATCGGATGAACAGGACTTAGAATGCACCGAAATGACGTTGTAGTTCCTTCTGAACACGAAATGCACTTCTTGAGGGCCAACACGCTAATCCAAACAAGAGAAAGTGCTTCCCCATGTCTTTCTTGCCAACCGAGCACGTTTTGGTGCCATGTTAACCTAAATTTGACTCAGTTGGCACTGAAATGGCTTATTCGTGCATTCTCTGCACCTAAAGTGGTTCTTTACGGATAGAACGCTAATCGAGACATGAGAAAGCGCTTCCCAATGTCTCTCTCACCGGTTGAGAATGTTTGGTGTAACTTTAATCAAATGGGACTCATTGTGCACCGAAGTTACCGTTTTCGTGCACTCGTTACACCTAAAGTGCTTCTTTGGGGTTAAAGCACGCTAATCGAGACATGAGAAAGTGCTTCCTCATGTCTTTTTTGCCAAGCAAGAACGTTTTGGTGCAATTTGGGCGAATTTGAACTGAATATGCACTGAAATGAGTACACTGAGTATGCACCGAAATGATGTTTTAGTTCTTTCTTAACACGAAATGTGCTTATTGAGGTCTAGAATGCTAATCCAAGCATGAGAACGTGCTTCTTGCCTTAACCAAATTGTTCACAATGTGCACCGAAATGACGTTTCATGCATTCTTAACACCTAAAATGGTGCACTCGAGTTAGAACGCCAATCTAAACAAACGAAGGTGCTTCCTAATGTCTTTATTGCCAACCGTGCACATTTTTATGTAATTGAAACGAAATTAGATTGAGTATGCACCGAGATGATGTTTTCGTGCGTTCGTAATAAAAAAGGTGCTTCTTGAGGGCTAGAACGCTAATTCAAGCACGAGAAAGTGCTTCCCCATATCTAATTTCTTGCCGACCGGGTACGTTTTGTTGGAAAATTGGACGAAATTGGACTAAGTATGCTCCGAAATGACGTTTCCGCTCCTTGTAAAGACGGAATGTGCTTCTTTAGGGCTAAAGTGCTAATCCAAGCATGAGAAAGCACTTCCCCATGTCATTCTTGCCAGCCGATAACTTTTTGATGCAACTTTAGCCAAACTGTGCTGAGTGTGCACCGAAATGACATTTTCTTTCATTCTTAACACCTAAAGTGGTTCTTTAGGGCTAACACGCTAATCGAGACATTAGAACGTGCTTCCTCATCTCTTTCGTGCCAACCGGGCACGTTTTGGTACAATTTGGACGAGGTTAGACTGACTATGCATGAAAAGACATTTTTGTTCTATCCTCACACGAAATGTGCTTCTTTAGGCCTAGAACGCTAATCCAACCATGAGAAAGTGCTCCCCTATGTCTTTCTTGCCAACCGAGCACGTTTTGGTGCATTGTCAACCAAATTGCACTCACCGTGCACCCAAATGACGTTTTCGTGCATTTTTAACGCTTAAAGTTGTTCCCCAGGCCTAGAACGCTAATCGAGACACGAGAAACTGCTTCCCCATGTGTTTCTTGCCAACTGGGCACTTTTCAGTGCAATCGGATGAACTGCACTTAGAATGCACCGAAATGACGTTGTAGTTCCTTCTGAACACGAAATGCACTTCTTGAGGGCTAAAACGCTAATCCAACCAAGAGAAAGTGCTTCCCCATGTCTTTCTTGCCCACCGAGCACGTTTTGGTGCAACGTTAACCCAAATTTGACTCAGTTGGCACTAAAATGACATATTCGTGCATTCTCTGCTCACGAGAAACTGCTTCCCCATGTGTTTCTTGCCAATCGGGCAGTTTTGGGTGCAATCGGACGAATTGGACTTAGAATGCACCGAAATGACATTGTAGTTCCTTCTGAACACAAAATGAACTTCTTGAGGGCTACCACACTAATCCAAACAAGAGAAAGTGCTTTGCCATGTCTTTTTTGCCAACCGAGAACGTTTTGGTGCAATGTTAACCCAAATTTGACTTAGTTTGCACAGAAATGACTTAGTCGTGTGTTCTCTGCACCTAAAGTGGTTCTTTACAGCTGGAACGCTAATCGAGACGTGACAAAGCGCTTCTCAGTGTCTCTCTAGCCGGTCGGGAACGTTTTGGTGTAACTTTAATCAAATCGAATGCAGTGTGCACCGAAATGACCGTTTGCGTGCACTCGTTACACCTAAAGTGCTTCTTTGGGGTTAGCACGCTAGCCGAGACATGAGAAAGGGCTTCCTCATGTCTTTCTTGCCAAGCAAGAACGTTTTGGTGCAATTTGAGTGAATTTGGACTGAATATGCAACGAAATGATGTTTTCGTGCATTGGTAACACCTAAAGTTGTTCTTTAGAGCTAACACACTAATCGAGACATGAGAAAGTGCTTCCAAATGTGTTTCTTGCAAGTCGGGCACGTTTTGATGCAATTTACACGAAAGTAGACTAAGTGTGGACCGAAATGATGTTTTAGTTCTTTCTTAACACGAAATGTGCTTCTTGAGGTCTAGAATGCTAATCCAAGCATGAGAATGTGCTTCTTGCCAACCGACGACGATTTGGTGCAAGTTTTACCGAATTGTTCACAGTGTGCACCAATATGACGTTTCAGGCATTTTTAACACCTAAAATAGTTCACTCGGGTTAAAACGCGAATCTAAAAAAGTGAAGGTGCTTCCCTATCTCTTTCTTGCCAACTGGGCACATTTGGTGCAATTTGGACGAGGTTAGGCTGAGTATGCACGAAAAGACATTTTTGTTCTATCCTCACACGAAATGTGCTTCTTTAGGCCTAGAACGCTAATCCAAGCGCGAGAAAGTGCATCTCTATGTCTTTCTGGCCAACCGGGCACGTTTTGGTGCAACGTCAACCAAATTTCACTCAGCGTGCACCCAAATGATGATTTCGTGCATTCTTAACACTTCAAGTGGTTCCTTAGGTCTAGAACGCTAATCCAGACACGAGAAACTGCTTCCCCATTTGTTTCTTGCCAATCGGGCACTTTTGGGTGCAATCGGATGAACTAGAGTTAGAATGCACCGAAATGACGTTGTAGTTCCTTCTGAACATGAAGTGCCCTTCTTGAGGGCTAGAACGCTAATCCAAACATGAGAAAGTGTTTCCACATGTCTTTTTTGCCAACTGAGCACGTTTTGGAGCAACATTCACCCAAATTTAACTCAGTGTGCACTGAAATGACGTATTCATGCATTCTTAGCACCTAAAGTGGTTCTTTACGGCTAACACGCTAATCGGGACATGAGAAAGTGCTTCCCAATGTGTCTCACGCTGATGGGGAACGTTTTGGTGTAACTTTAATCAAATCGGACTCAGTGTGCACCGAACTGATGTTTTCGTGAGCTCATTACACCTAAAGTGCTTTTTTAGGGTTAGCACGCTAATCAAGACATAAAAAAGTGCTTCCTCATGTCTTTCTTGCCAAGCAAGAACGTTTTGGTGCAATTTGGGTGAATTTGGACTGAGTATGCACTGAAATGATTTTTTCGTGCATTCTTAACACCTAAAGTGGTTCTTTAGGGCTAGCACGCTAATCGAGACATGAGAAAGTGCTTCCTCATGTCTTTCTTACCAACCGGGGCACGTTTTGATGCAATTTACATGAAAGTAGACTAAGCATGCACCAAAATGATATTTTAGTTCTTTCATAAGACGAAATGTGCTTCTTGAGGTCTAGAATGCTAATCCAAGCATGAGAACGTGCTTCTTGCCAACCGAGCACGATTTGGTGCAACTTTAACCAATTTGTTCACAGTGTGCACCGAAATGACGTTTCACGCATTCTTAACACCTAAAGTGGTTCATTCGGGTTAGAACGCCAATCCAAACAAGACAAGGTGCTTCCTAATGTCCTTATTGCAAACCGGGCATGTTTTGATGCAAGTTAAACGAAATTAGATTGAGTATGCACCGAAATAATGATTTCCTGCATTCGTAACAAAAATGGTGCTTCTTGAGGGCTAGAACGCTAATCCCAGCAAGAGAAAGTTCTTCTCCATATCTAATTTCTTGCCAACCGGGCACATTTCGGTGAAAGATTGGACGAAATTGGACTGAGTACGCACCGAAATGAAGTTTCCGCTCCTTCTAAACACGGAATGTGCTTTGTTAGGTCTAGAATGCTAATCCAAGCATGAGAAAGCGCTTCCCCATGTCTTTCTTGCCAACCGAGCATGTTTTGGAGCAACGTTAACCCATATTTAACTCAGTGTGCACTAAAATGACGTATTCGTGCATTCTTAGCACCTAAAGTGGTTCTTTACGGCTAGAACGCTAATCGAGAGATGAGCAAGTGCTTCCCAATGTGTCTCATGCTGATCGGGAACATTTTGGGGTAACTTTAATCAAATCGGACTCAGTGTGCACTGAAATGACGTTTTCGTGAGCTCGTTACACCTAAAGTGCTTTTTTAGGGTTAGCACGCTAATCGAGACATGGAAAAGTGCTTCCTCATGTCTTTCTTGCCAAGCAAGAACGTTTTGGTGCAATTTGGGTGAATTTGGACTTAGTATGCACCGAAATGATGTTTTCGTGCATTCTTAACACCTAAAGTGGTTCTTTAGGGCTAGCACGCTAATCGAGACATGAGAAAGTGCTTCCTCATGTCTTTCTTGCCAACCAGGCACGTTTTGATGCAATTTACATGAAAGTAGACTGAGCATGCACCAAAATGATATTTTAGTTCTTTCATAAGACAAAATGTGCTTTTTCAGGTCTAGAATGCTAATCCAAGCATGAGAACGTGCTTCTTGCCAACTGAGCACGATTTGGTGTAACTTTAACCAAATTGTTCACAGTGTGCACCGAAATGACGTTTCACGCATTCTTAACACCTAAAGTGGTTCATTCGGGTTAGAACGCCAATCCAAACAGGACAAGGTGCTTCCTAATGTCCTTATTGCAAACCGGGCACGTTTTGATGCAAGTTAAACGAAATTAGATTGAGTATGCCCCGAAATGATGTTTTCGTTCATTCGTAACAAAAACGTGCTTCTTGAGGGCTGGAACGCTAATCCAAGCACGAGAAAGTGCTTCCCTATATCTAATTTCTTGCCAACCCGACACGTTTTGTTAGAAGATTGCACGAAATTAGACTGAGTATGCGCCGAAATGACGTTTTTGCTCCTTCTAAATACGGAATGTGCTTTGTTAGGGCTAGCACGCTAATCGAGACATGAGAAAGTGCTTCACAATGTGTCTCACACCGATCGGGAACGTTTTGGTGTAACTTTAATCAAATCAGACTCAGTGTGCACCGGGCATGTTTCGGTGGACGATTGGACGAAATTGGACTGAGTATGCACCAAAATGACGTTTCCGCTCCTTCTAAACACGGAATGTGCTTTTTTACGGCTAGAATGCTAATCCAAGCATGAGAAAGTGCTTCCCCATGTCTTTCTTACCAACCGATAACTTTTTGGTGCAACTTTGGCCAAACTGTACTGAGTGTGCACCAAAATGACGTGTTGGTTCATTCTTAACACCTAAAGTGGTTCCTTAGGGCTAGCACGCTAAGGTGCTTCTCTACGCCAAAAACGGTAATCTAAGCGTGAGAAAGTGCTTTCTTATGTCTTTCTTGCCAACCGGGCACGTTTTGGTGTAACGTCAACCAAATTGCACTCAGCGTTCACCAAAATGATGCTTTCATGCATTCTTAACACTTAACGTTGTCCCGTAGGTCTAGAACGCTAATCGAGACATGAGAAACTGCTTCCCCATGTGTTTCTTGCCAACCGGGAACTTTTGGGTGCAATTGGATGAACTGGACTTAGAATGCACCGAAATGACGTTGTAGTTCCGAGTGTACTTCTTGAGGTTTAGAACGCTAATCCAAGCGCTAGAAAGTGCTTCTCCATATTTAATTTGTTGCAAACCGGGCACGTTTCGGTGGAAAATTGGACGAAATTGGATTGAGTATGCGCCGAAATGACATTTCTGCTCCTTCTAAGCATGGAATGTGCTTTGTTAGACATGATTTCGGTGCATACTCAGTCCAAATTCGCCCAAATTGCACCAAAAAGTTCTTGCTTGGCAAGAAAGACATGAGGAAGCACTTTCCCATATATCGATTAGTGTGCTAACCCTAAAGAAGCACTTTAGGTGTAACGAGCACACGAAAACGTCATTTCAGTGCACACTTTGTTAGGGCTAAAATGCTAATCCAAGCATGAGAAAGCGCTTCCCCATGTGTTTCTTGCCAACCGATAATGTTTTGGTGCAACTTTGGCCAAACTGTACTGAGTGTGCACAGAAATGACGCTTTGGTTCATTCTTAACACCTAAAGTGGTTCTTTAGGGCTGGCACGCTAATCGAGACATTAGAAAGTGGTTCCTTATCTCTTTCTTGCCAACCAAGCATGTTTTGGTGCAATTTGGATGAGGTTAGACTGAGTAAGCATGAAAAGAGAGTTTTGTTCTATCCTCACACGAAATGTGCTTCTTTAGGCCTAGAACACTAATCCAAGCGTGAGAAAGTGCTTCCCTTTGTCTTTCTTGCCAACCAGGCATGTTTTGTTGCAACGTCAACCAAATTGCACTCAGCGTGCACCTAAATGTCGCTTTCGTGCATTCTTAACACTTAAAGTTGTCCCTTAGGTCTAGAACGCTAATCGAGACGTGAGAAACTGCTTCCCCATGTGTTTCTTGCCAACCGGGCACTTTTGGGTGCAATTGGATGAACTAGACTTAGAATGCATGTTGATGTGTTTTCTTAGAACCATATAAATACCCAATTCTAAGTTTACTCACAAGTGCACGAATCGTGGCGTAGCAAAGCATGCAAATAACGAGGTTGATCCCACAGGGAATAAGAAAATAACATGAAACCAATTCAGCTTATTCGCAACACACACACACGGCATAGGGGTTTAGATTAGGTCAAAACTCACATACACACTCTAACACACACACACACACACACTTCCATGGCATTGTTAAGCATCAGAATCCACCAAACTATCAATGATCAACTAATATGATAAACATGCAATTTCAAATGACTACGAACATAAAGTTTGACTACCAGAGGCTTTGGCTATTTCCCTTATGCATGTACTAAGAGCTTATCGGGCCTACCCTAGCAAGTTAACGTGCATGTTCCTAGATAAACTAGGGCAATCACTCATGCAAGAGTCATTAAGTTCTATGAAGATGTCAAACACGCAGACCCCCTTTCCTTCCGAGCTTGTTCAATTTTATAACTTCACTAGATGCTTTATCCTTAAGGTGGCCAGTCCTAAAGACTCTACAACTAGTGCCTTTTAAATTAGGTAATAGGATTTTATGTAAGTACCATCATCATTAATTCCAGAAATCATACTTCAAACATTGAACATAAATAGAGGCTTCATCTTTAACTTAACAATGCATAAAAGTAACTAAGACATGAAAATGTAAATAAAATATTTAATTGAATAAACAAACTGCCAATCCATGTTCAAGGTCTTAATTAACACTTAAAAATAATAAAACAATGCAAAGAGCATGAAAAAGGAAGAAGGAAACCACAAGGAAGTCACGGAAAGGGCTAGGGAGCTTGCGGCAAGGCTAGGGCAGCAGGGGGGTCCTCCTTGATGCTCACGGCAGGGCTGGGGCAGCAAGGCTGTCACAGCCTCCTCTTGATCATCTAGGGCTGCACGGCACCACTCCTCTTCTTGGCTTGGGTTGCTTGCGGCACACACTCTCTCTTTCTCTCTAAAAATATAAAATTCTGACTTTCTGAATGTGAGAGCAGATTTTGCTTGAAAAGATGTGAAAAGCTTGATGTGAAACAGTGAGGAGAGGAGGCCTTTATATAGGGATGAGGAGGTGCTGATTCCTTGGCCTCCAAGGACTAGGACTTGTGGTAAAATTAGGAAAGTAGAGCTAGGGTTTCCTCCACATGGGCTTGTGGCATGGGCATCACTTAAGCCCATGCCTCTTGCACCTCCCCCTTGCTTGCTGGTGGGCTTTCCCATGGTCCATGCGCATGCTACCTTAGGCCCAATCCTTCATGTGATGTTGACTGGAGCCCATTGAAGCTTTTGGAACCCATTTGACCTTGGCCCAACATTCCATGGTCCACTAGGAAACTTTGTCCAACTAGGGTTAGGTTTTCCTAGTCCAACTAGGAATAGGTTTTCCTAGTCCAATTAGGATTTCCCTTTTCAGTCCAATTAGGGTTTACCTTTCCTAGTCCCACTAGGATTTACCTTTCCTAGTCCCACTAGGATTTACCTTTCCTAGTCCCACTAGGATTTCTCATTTCTGGCCCTGGACACTGATGGTTTTCCTGGTTTGGCTAGGATTCCTTGTTTGAATAGGATTTCAGCTTTCCTAGTTCCACCAGGATTTCTTTAGTTTTCCTAGTTTGATTAGGAATTGTCCACTTTCGGTTCTATTGGCTTCTTTCTTCGTAATTGCTTCATTTGACCTACAAAAGACAGAAACAAAGCAAAAACACACAAAACGCCAAGTTCTAGCGCTCTAGGTTAAGGAGTTAGCATATAAAAACATGCACAAATGCACACTCAACAATGCACTAAAATGACGTTGTAGTTCCTTCTGAACACGAAGCGCACTTCTTGAGGTCTAGAACGCTAATCCAAACAAGAGAAAGTGATTCCCATGTCTTTCTTGCCAACCGAGCACGTATTGGTGCAATGTTAACCCAAATTTGACTCAGTGTGCACTAAAATGACAAGAATGATCGAAAACGTCATTTCGGTGCGCACTTCGCACCATTTGCTTAAAGTTGCACCAAAACGTTATCGGTTGGTAATAAAAACATGGGGAAGCACTTTCTCATGCTTGGATTAGCATTCTAGCCCTAAAGAAGCAAATTTCGTGTTTAGAAGGCTCGAAAACATCAGTTTGGTGCCTACTCAATCCAATTTCGTGCAATTTCCACCAAAACGTGCCCGGTTGGCAAGAAAGATGTGGGGAAGCACTCTCTAATTCTTGGATTAGCGTTCTCGCCCTCAAGAAGCACATGCTTTTGTTAAGAACGCACAAAAATATCATTTCAGTGCCTATTCAACCTAATTTCGTTTCAATTGCACCAAAACGTTCCCGGTTGGCAATAAAGACTTGAGGAAGCACTTTTTCTTGTTTGGATCAACGATCTAGCCCAAATGAACCACTTTAGGTGTTAAGAATGCACGGAACGTCATTTCGGTGCACAGTGTGTACAATTTGGTTAAAGATGCACCAAAACGTGCTCGGTTGGCAAGACGCACGTTTTCTTGCTTGGATTAACATTCTAGCCCTCAAGAAGCACATTTCGTGTTAAGAAGGGACTAAAACCTCATTTCGGGGCATACTTACTCTACTTTCGTCTAAATTACATCAAAACGTGCTCGGTCTGCAAGAAGGACATGAGGACGCACGTTCTCATGTCTCGATTGGCGTACCAGCCCTAAAGAACCACTTTAGGTGTTATAAATGCACGAAAGCATCATTTCTATGCATACTCAGTCCAAATTGCTCCAAAACTTTCTTGGTTGGCAAGAAAGACATGCGCAAGCACTTTCTCATGTCTCGATATTATCATGCTACCCCTAAGGAACCACTTGAGGCCTAAAGAATGCACGAAAACATCATCTCAGTGCACACGGAGTCCAATTCGATTAAAGTTGCACCAAAACGTTCTCGCTTGGCGAGGAACACATGGGGAAGCACTTTCTCATGTCTTGATAACCGTTCAAGCCCCGAAGAACCACTTTAGGTGCTAAGAATGCACGACTACGTCATTTCTGTGGATGCTCAGTCTAACTTGGTCCAAATTGCTCCAAAACGCGCCCGATTGGCAAGAAAGAAATGAGGAAGCACTCTCCAATGTCTCGATTAGCACGCTATCCCTAAAGAACCACTTTAGGAGTTAAGAATCAACGAAAATGTCATTTCGATGCGCACTCCGTACCATTTGGTTAAAGTTGCACGAAAACGCTATCGGTTGGCAAGAAAGACATGGGGAAGCACTTTCTCATGCTTGGATTAGCATTCTAGCGCTAAAGAAGCACATTTCATGTTTAGGAGGCACGAAAACATCAGTTCGGTGCGTACTCAATACAATTTCGTGCAATTTCCACCAAAACGTGCCCGGTTGGCAAGAAAGATGTGGGGAAGCACTTTCTCATTCTTGGATTAGCGTTCTCGCCCTCAAGAAGCACATGCTTTTGTTAAGAATGCACAAAAACATCATTTCAGTGCCTACTCAACCTAATTTTGTTTCAATTGCACCAAAACGTCCCCGGTTGGCAATAAAGAAATGAGGAAGCACTTTCTCTTGTTTGGATTAGCAGTCTAGCCCAAATGAACCACTTTAGGTGTTAAGAATGCACGGAATGTCATTTCGGTGCGTACTGTGTACAACTTGGTTAAAGATGCACCAAAACGTGCTCGCTTGGCAAGACGCACGTTCTCATGCTTGGATTAACGTTCTAGCCCTCAAGAGGCACATTACGTGTTAAGAAGGGACTAAAACCTCATTTCGGGGTATACTCAATCTACTTTCATCTAAATTGCATCAAAACGTGCCCGATTGGCAAGAAGGACGTGAGGACGTACATTCTCACCTCTCGATTGGCGTGCCAGCCCTAGGGAACCACTTTAGCAGTTAAGAATGCATGAAAGCATTATTTCGGTGCGTACCTGGTCCAAATTGCACCAAAACTTTCTGGGTTGGCAAGAAAGACATGAGCAAGCACTTTCTCATGTCTCGATATTAGCGTGCTAACCCTAAAGAACCACTTGAGGCATAAAGAATGCACGAAAACGTTATTTCGGTGCACACGAAGTCCAATTCAATTAAAGTTGCACCAAAATGTTCCCGCTTGCCAAGGAAGACATGCGGAAGCACTTTCTCATGTCTTGATAACTGTTCAAGCCCCGAAGAACCACTTGAGGTGCTATGAATGCACGAATACGTCATTTTGGTGCACGCTCAGTCTAACTTGGTCCAAATTGCACCAAAACGCGCCCGATTGGCAAGAAAGAGATGAGGAAGCACTCTCCAATGTCTCGATTAGCACGCTAGCCTTAAGAACCACTTTAGGTGTTAAGAATGAACGAAAACGTCATTTCGGTGCGCACTCCGTACCATTTGGTTAAAGTTGCACCAAAACGTTATCGGTTGGCAAGAAACACATGCCGAAGCACTTTCTCGTGCTTGGATTAGTATTCTATCCTTAAAGAAGCACATTCCACGTTTAGAAGGTACAAAAACATTAGTTCGTTGCATACTCAATCCAATTTCATGTAATTTCCACCAAAACGTGCCCGGTTGACAAGAAAGATGTGGGGAAGCACTCTCTCATTCTTGGATTAGCGTTCTCGCCCACAAGAAGCACATGCTTTTGTTAAGAACGCACGATTTCGGTGCCTATTCAACCTAATTTCGTTTCAATTGCACCAAAACATCCCCGGTTGGCAATAAAGGCGTGACGAAACACTTTCTCTTGTTTGGATCAGCGATCTTGCCCAAATGAACCACTTTAGGTGTTAAGAATGCACGGAACGACATTTCAGTGCACAGTGTGTACAACTTGGTTAAAGATACACCGAAACGTGCTCGGTTGGCAAGACGCACGTTGTCTTGCTTGGAATTTGGGCGTGGGTCTTCTGTCAAATTGAGGGGTTCTAGTTTCTTTAACTGGATAAATCTTTCAATTTTTTCAAATGAACGATTTGAAGACCTATTGATTCTAACAACTGATTGCAGAGTTGATCATTCGGACCTTGCAATTCATAGATGTGGATCTCCCTCAAGAAGCACATTTCGTGTTAAGAAGGGACTAAAACCTCATTTCGGGGCATACTTAGTCTACTTTCGTCTAAATTGCATCAAAACGTGCCCGGTCTGCAAGAAGGACCTGAAGACGCATGTTCTCATGTCTCGATCGGCTTGCCAACCCTAAAGAACCACTTTAGGTATTAAGAATGCACGAAAGCATCATTTCATCGCGTACTCGGTCCAAATTGCACCAAAAATTTCTTGGTTGGTAAGAAAGACATGAGCAAGCACTTTCTCATGTCTCGATATTAGCGTGCGAACCCTAAGGAACCACTTGAGGCCAAAAGAATGCACGAAAACGTCGTCTCGATATACATGGAATCCAATTCGATTAAGGTTGCACCAAAACGTTCCTGCGTGGCAAGGAAGACATGGGGAAGCACTTTCTCATGTCTCGATAACCGTTCAAGCCCCGAAGAACTGCTTTAGGTGCTAAGAATGCACGAATACGTCATTTCGGTGCTTGCTCAGTCTAACTTGGTCCAAATTGCACCAAAACGCGCCCGATTGGCAAGAAAGAGATGAGCAATCACTCTCCAATGTCTCGATTAGCACGCTAGCCCTAAAGAACCACTTTAGGTGTTAAGAACGAACGAAAACATCATTTCGGTGTGCACTCCGTACCATTTGGTTAAAGTTGCACCAAAATGTTATCGGTTGGCAAGAAAGACATGGGGAAGCACTTTCTCATGCTTGGATTAGCATTCTAGCCCTAAAGAAGCACATTTCGTATTTAGAAGGCATGAAAACATCAGTTCGGTGCGTACTCAATCCAATTTCGTGCAATTTCCACAAAACGTGCCCGGTTGGCATGAAAGATGCGGGGAAGCACTTTCTCATTCTTGGATTAGCGTTCTCGCCCTAAAGAAGCACATGCTTTTGTTAAGAATGCACGAAAACATCATTTCGGTGCCTACTCAACCTAATTTCATTTCAATTGCACCAAAACGTCCCCGGTTGGCCATAAAGACACGAGGAAGCACTTTTTCTTGTTTGGTTTAGCGTTCCAGTCCAAATGAACAACTTTAGGTGTCAAGAAAGCACAGAGCGTCATTTTGGTGCACACTGTGTACAACTTGGTTAAAGATACACCAAAACGTGCTCGGTTGGCAAGACGCACGTCCTCATGCTTGGATTAACGTTCTAGGCCTCAAGAAGCACATGTGGTGTTAAGAAGGGACTAAAACCTCATTTTGGGGCATACTCAGTCTACTTTCGTGTAAATTGCAAGAAGGACGTAAGGACGCACGTTCTCATGTCTCGATTGGTGTGCCAGTGCTAAAGAACCATTTTAGGTGTTAAGAACGCACGAAAGCATCATTTCAGTGCGTACTCGGTCTAAATTGCCCCAAAACTTACTTGGTTGGCAAGAAAGCCATGAGCAAGCACTTTCTCGTGTCCCGATATTAGCGTGCTAACCCTATAGAACCACTTGCACCAAAACGTTATCAGTATGCAAGAAAGACATGGGGAAGCACTTTCTCATGCTTGGATTAGCATTCTAGCCCTAAAGAAGCACATTTCATGTTTCGAAGGCACGAAAACATCAGTTCGGCTCGTACTCAATCTAATTTTGTGCAATTTACACCAAAACATGCCTGGTTGGCAAGAAAAATGTCAGGAAGCACTTTCTCATTCTTGGATTAGCGTTCTCGCCTTCAAGAAGCATATGCTTTTGTTAAGAAAGCATAAAAACATCATTCTGGTGCCTACTCAACCTAATTTTGTTTTAATTGCACCAAAACGTCTCCAGTTGGCAATAAAGACATGAGGAAGCACTTTCTCTTGTTTGGATTAGCGTTCTGGCCCAAATGAACCACTTTAGGTGTTAAGAATGCATGGAACGTCATTTCGGTGCACACTGTGTAGAACTTGGTTAAAGATGCACCAAAACGTGCTCGGTCGGCAAGACGCACGTTCTCGCACTCTGATTAACGTTCTAGCCCTCAAGAAGCACATTTCGTGTTAAGAAGACACTAAAACCTCATTTTGGGGCATACTTAGTCTACTTTCGTCTAAATTGCATCAAAACGTGCCCGGGTGGCAAGAAGGACATGAGGACGCACTTTCTCAGGTCTCGATGGGCGTGCCAGCCCTAAAGAACCACTTTAGGTGTTAAGAATGCTCAAAAGCATCATTTCGATGCATACTCAGTCCAAATTGCACCAAAACTTTCTTGGTTGGCAAGAAAGACATGAGCAAGCACTTTCTCATGTCTCGATATTAGCGTCCTATCCCTAAGGAACGAATTAAGGCCTAAAGAATGCACAAAAACGTCATTTCGGTGCACACAGAGTCCAATTCGAGTAAAGTTGCACCAAAACGTTCCCGCTTGGCAAGGAAGACATGGGGAAGCACTTTCTCATGTCACCATAACCGTTCAAGCCCCGAAGAGTCACTTTAGGTGCTAAGAATGCACGAATACGTCATTTTGGTGCATGCTCAGTCTAACTTGGTCCAAATTGCACGAAAACGCACCCGATTGGCAAGAAAGAGATGAGGAAGCACTCTCCAATGTCCGATTAGCACGCTAGCCCTAAAGAGCCACTTTAGGTGTTAAGAATGAACGAAAACGTCATTTCAGTGCGCACTCTGTACCATTTAGTTAAAGTTGCACCAAAACATTATCAGTATGCAAGAAAGACATGGGGAAGCACTTTCTCATGCTTGGATTAGCATTCTAGCCCTAAAGAAGCACATTTCATGTTTAGAAGGCACGAAAACATCAGTTCGGCGCGTACTCAATCCAATTTCGTGCAATTTCCACCAAATCGTGCCTCATTGGCAAGAAAGATGTGGCGAAGCACTTTCTCATTCTTGGATTACTGTTCTCACCCTCAAGAAGCACATGCTTTTGTTAAGAACGCACGAAAACATCATTCTGGTGCCTACTCAACCTAATTTAGTTTCAATTGCACTAAAACGTCCCCGGTTGGCAATAAAGACATGAGAAGCCCTTTCTCCTGTTTGGATTAGCGTTCTAGCCCAAATGAACCACTTTAGGTTTTAAGAACACAAGGAACGTCATTTCGATGCACACTATGTACAACTTGGTTAAAGATGCACCAAAACGTGCTCGGTTGGCAGGACGCACGTTCTCATGCTTGGATTAACGTTCTAGCCCTCAAGAATCACATTTCTTGTTAAGAAGGGACTAAAACCTCATTTCGGGGAATATCGAGTCTACTTTTGTCTAAATTGCATCAAAACGTGCCCGGTTGGCCAGAAGGACATGAGGACACACGTTCTCAGGTCTCGATTGGCATGCCAGCCCTAAAGAACCAGTTTAGGTGTTAAGAATGCATGAGAGCATCATTTCGGTGCGTATGCTGTCAAAATTGCACCAAAACTTTCTTGGTTGGCAAGAAACACATGAGCAAGCACTTTCTCATGCCTCGATATTAGCATGCTAAGCTTAAGGAACCACTTGGGGCCTAAAGAATGCACGAAAACGTCATTTCGGTGCACACGGAGTCTAATTTGATTAAAGTTGCACCAAAACGTTCAGCTTGGCGAGGAAGACATGGGGAAGCACTTTCTAATATCTCGATAACCGTTCAAGCCCCGAAGAACCACTTTAGGTGCTAAGAATGCACGAATACGTCATTTTGGTGCATGCTCAGTCTAACTTGGTCCAAATTGCACGAAAACCGAGTGGCAAGAAAGAGATGAGGAAGCACTCTCCAATGTCTCGATTAGCATGCTAGCCCTAAAGAACCACTTTAGGTGTTAAGAATGAACGAAAACGTCATTTCAATGTGCACTCCATACCATTTGGTTAATGTTGCACCAAAACGTTATCGGTTGGCAAGAAAGACATGGGGAAGCACTTTCTCTTGCTTGGATTAGCATTGTACCCCTAACGAAGCACATTTCGTGTTTAGAAGGCACGAAAACATCAGTTCCGCGCGTACTCAATCCAATTTCGTATAATTTCCACCAAAACATGCCCGGTTGGAAAGAAAGATATGGGGAAGCACTTTCTCATTCTTGCATTAGCATTCTCGCCCACAAGAAGCACATGCTTTTGTTAAGAACGCATGAAAACATCATTCTAGTGCCTACTCAACCTAATTTCGTTTCAATTGCACCAAAACGTCCCTGGTTGGCAATTAAGACATAAGGAAGCCCTTTCTCCTATTTGGATTAGCATTCTAGCCCAAATGAACCACTTTAGGTGTTAAGAATGCATGGAACGTCATTTCGGTGCACACTGTGTACAACTTGGTTAAAGATGCACCAAAACGTGCTCGGTTGGCAAGACGCACGTTCTCATGGTTGGATTAACGTTCCAGCCCTCAAGAAGCGTATTTCGTGTTAAGAAAGGACTAAAACCTCATTTCGGGGCAAACCTAGTCTACTTTCGTCTAAATTGCATCAAAACGTGCTTGGGTGGCAAGAAGGACATGAGGACTCATGTTCTCAGGTCTCGATTGGCGCGCCAGCCCAAAAGAACCACTTTAGGTGTTAAGAATGCAGGAAAGCATCATTTCGGTGCGTACTCCGTCCAAATTGCACCAAAACTTTCTCGGTTGGCAAGAACGACATGAGCAAGCACTTTCTCATGTCTCGATATTAGCGTGCTAACTCTAAGGAACCACTTGAGGCCTAAAGAATGCACGAAAACGTCATTTTGGTGCACATGGATTCCAATTTGATTAAAGTTGCACCAAAACGTTCCCGCTTGACAAAGAACACATGGGGAAGCAGTTTCTCATGTCTCGATAACTTTTCAAGCCCCGAAGAACCACTTTAGGTGCTAAGAATCCACGAATACATCATTTCGGTGCATGCTTAGTCTAACTTGGTCCAAATAGCACGAAAACACGCCTGATTGGCAAGAAAGAGATGAGGAAGCACTCTCCAATGTCTCGATTAGTACGCTAGCCCTAAAGAACCACTTTAGTGTTAAGAATGAACGAAAACGTCATTTAGGTGTGCACTCCGTACCGTTTGGTTAATGTTGCACCAAAACGTTATCGGTTGGCAAGAAAGACATGGGGAAGCACTTTCTTATGCTTGGATTAGCATATTAGCCCTAAAGAAGCACATTTCATGTTTAGAAGGCATGAAAACATTAGTTCGGCGCGTACTCAATCCAATTTCGTACAATTTCCACCAAAACATGCCCGGTTGGCAAGAAAGATGTGGGGAAGCACTTTCTCATTCTTGGATTAGCGTTCTCACCCTCAAGAAGCACATGCTTTTGTTAAGAACGCACGAAAACATCATTCTGATGCCTACGCAACCTAATTTCGTTTAAATTGCACCAAAACGTCCCCGGTTGGCAATAAAGACATAAGGAAGCACTTTCTCCTGTTTGGATTAGCGTTCTAGCCCAAATGAACCACTTTAGGTGTTAAGAATGCATGGAACATCATTTTGGTGCAAACTGTGTACAACTTGGTTAAAGATGCACCAAAACGTGCTTGGTTGGCAAGACGGACGTTGTAATGCTTGGATTAACATTCTAGCCCTCAAAAAGCACATTTCGTGTTAAGAAGGGACTAAAACCTCATTTCGGGGCATACCCAGTCTACTTTCCATTAAATTGCATCAAAACGTGCCCGGGTGGCAAGAAGGACATGAGGACGCACGTTCTCAGGTCTCGATTGGCGTGCCAGCCCTAAAGAACCACTTTAGGTGTTAAAAATGCAAGAAAGGATCATTTCAGTGCGTAGTCGGTCCAAATTGCACCAAAACTTTCTTGGTTGGCAAGAAAGACATGAGTAAGCACTTTCTCATGTCTCGATATTAGCGTGCTAACCCTAAGGAACCACTTGAGGCCTAAAGAATGCACGAAAACGTCATTTCGGTGCACACGGAGTCCAATTCGATTAAAGTTGCACCAAAACCTTCCCGCTTGTCAAGGAATTCATGGGGAAGCAGTTTCTCGTGTCTCAATAACCGTTCAAGCCCCGAAGAACCACTTTAGGTGCTAAGAATGCACGAATACGTCATTTCGGTGCATGCTCAGTGTAACTTGGTCCAAATTGCACCAAAACGTGCCCGATTGGCAAGAAAGAGATGAGGAAGCACTCTCCAATGTCTCGATTAGCACACTAGCCCTAAAGAACCACTTTAGGTGTTAAGAATGAACGAAAACGTCATTTTGGTCATTTCGGTGTGCACTCCGTACCATTTGGTTAATGTTGAACCAAAACTTTATCGGTTGGCAAGAAAGACATGGGGAAGCACTTTCTCATGCTTGGATTAGCATTTTAGCCCTAAAGAAGCACATTTTGTGTTTAGAAGGCAAGTAAACATTAGTTCGGCGCGTACTTAATCCAATTTCGTGCAAGTTCCACAAAAACGTGCCCGGTTGGCAAGAAAGGTGTGGGGAAGCACTTTCTCATTCTTGGATTAGCGTTCTCGCCCTCAAGAAGCACATGCTATTGTTAAGAACTCACGAAAACATCATTCTGATACCTACTCAACCTAATTTCATTTCAATTGCACCAAAACGTCCCCGGTTGGCAATAAAGACATGAGGAAGCACTTTCTCTTGTTTGGATTAGCAGTCTAGCCCAAATGAACCACTTTAGGTGTTAAGAATGCATGGAACGTCATTTCGGTTCGCATTGTGTACAACTTGGTTAAAGATGCACCAAAACGTGCTTGGTTGGTAGGACGCACGTTCTCATCCTTGGATTAATTTTCTAGCCATCAAGAAGCATATTTCGGGTTAAGACAGGACTAAAACCTCATTCCGGGGCATACCCAGTCTACTTTCGTCTAAATTGCGTCAAAACGTGCCTAGTTGGCAAGAATGACATGAGGACGCACGTTCTCATGTCTCGATTGGCGTGCCAGCCCTAAAGAACCACTTTAGGTGTTAAGAATGTACGAAAGCATCATTTCGGTGCGTACTCAGTCCAAATTGCACCAAAACTTTCTTGGTAGGCAAGAAGCACATGAGCAAGCAGTTTCTCATTCCTCGATATTAGCATGCTAACCTTAAGGAACCACTTGCGGACTAAAGAATGCATGAAAATGTCATTTCGGTGCACACGGATTCCAATTCGATTAAAGTTCACCAAAACATTCCTGCTTGGCAAGGAATACATGGGGAAGCACTTTCTCATGTCTCGATAACCGTTCAAGCCCCGAAGAACCGGTTTAAGAGCTAAGATGCACGACTACGTCATTTCGGTGCATGCTCAGTCTAACTTGGTCCAAACGCCACCAAAACGCGCCCAATTGGCAAGAAAGATAAGAGGAAGCACTCTCCAATGTCTTTATGAGAACGCTAGCCCTAAAGAACCACTTTAGGTGTTAAGAATGAACGAAAACGTCATTTCGGTGCGCACTCCATTCCATTTGGTTGAAGTTGCACCAAAACGTTATCGGTTGGCAAGAAAGATATGGGGAAGCACTTTCTCATGCTTACATTAGCATTCTAGCCCTAAAGACGCACATTGCATGTTTAGAAGGCATGAAAACATCAGTTCGGTGCGTACTCAATCCAATTTCGTACAATTTCAACCGAAAAGTGCCCGGTTGGCAAGAAAGATGTGGGGAAGCACTTTCTCATTCTTGGATTAGCGTTCTAGTCCAGATGAACCACTTTAGGTGTTAAGAATGCATGGAACGTCATTTCGGTGCACACTGTGTACAACTTGGTTATAGATGCACCAAAATGTGCTCGGTTGGCAAGACGCACATTCTCATGCCTGGAGTAACGTTCTAGCCCTCAAGAATCACATTTCGTGTTAAGAAGGGACTAAAATCTCATTTCAGAGAATACCCAGTCTACTTTCGTCTAAATTGGATGAAAACGTGCCTGGTTCGCAAGAAGGAGATGAGTACGCACGTTCTCAGGTCTCGATTGGCGTGCCAACCCTAAAGAACCACTTTAGGCGTTCAGAATGCATGAAAGCATTATTTCGGTGCGTACTCGGTCCAAATTGCACCAAAACTTTCTTGGTTGGCAAGAAACACATGAGCAAGCACTTTCTCATGCCTCGATATTTGCGTGCTAACCCTAAGGAACCACTTGAGGACTAAAGAATGCACGAAAACGTCATTTCGGTGCACACGGAGTCCAATTCGATTAAAGTTGCACAAAACGTTCCCCCTTGGCAAGGAAGACATGCTGAAGCACTTTCTCATGTCTCGATAACCGATCAATCCCTGAAGAACCACTTTAGGTGCTAAGAATGTACAAATACGTCATTTAAGTGCATGCTCAGTCTAACTTGGTCATATTTACACCAAAACGTGGCCCATTGGCAAGAAAGAGATGAGGAAGCACTCTCCAATGTCTTGATTAGCACGCTAGCCCTAAAGAACCACTTTAGGTGTCAAGAATGAACGAAAACGTCATTTCGGTGCGCACTCTGTACATTTGGTTAAAGTTGCACCAAGACGTTATCGGTTGGCAAGAAAGACATGGGGAATCACTTTCTCATGCTTGGATTGGCATTCTAGGTCTAACGAAGCACATTTCGTGTTTAGAAGGCACGAAAACATCAGTTCGGTGCGTACTCATCCAATTTCGTGCAATTTTCACCAAAATGTGCCCGGTTGGCAAGAAAGATGTGGGGAAGCACTTTCTCATTCTTGGATTAGCGTTCTCGCCCTCAGGAAGCACATGCTTTTGTTAAGAATGCATGAAAACATCATTCCGGTGCATACTCAACCTAATTTCGTTTCAATTGCACCAAAACGTCCCCGGTTGGCAATAAAGACATGAGGAAGCACTTTCTCCTGTTTAGATTAGCATTCTAGCCCAAAAGAACCACTTTAGGTGTTAAGAATGCACGGAACGTCATTTCGGTGCATACTATGTACAACTTGGTTAAAGATGCACCGAAACGTGCTCGCTTGGCAAGACGCACGTTCTCATGCTTGGATTAACGTTCTAGCCCTCAAGAAGCACATTACGTGTTAAGAAGGGACTAAAACCTCATTTTGGGGCATACCCGGTCTACTTTCGTCTAAATTGCATCAAAACGTGCCCGGTTGGCAAGAAGGACATAAGGACGCACGTTCTCAAGTCTCGATTTGCATGCCAGCCCTAAAGAACCACTTTAGGTGTTAAGAATGCATGAATGCATCATTTCGGTGCGTACTCGGTCCAAATTGCTCCAAAACGTTCTTGGTTGGGAAGAAACACTTGAGCAAGCACTTTCTCATGCCTCGATATTTTCATGCTAACCCTAAGGAACCACTTGAGGCTTGAAGAATTCACGAAAACGTCATTTCGGTGCACACGGATGCCAATTCGATTAAAGTTGCACCAAAACGTTCCCGGTCTGCAAGGAAGACATGGGGAAGCACTTTCTCATGTCTCGATAACCGTTCAAGCCTCGAAGAACCACTTTAGTGCTAAGAATGCACGAATACGTCATTTCGGTGCATGCTCAGTCTAACTTGGTCCAAATTGCACCAAAACGCGCCCGATTGGCAAGAAAGAGATGAGAAAGCACTCTCCAATGTCTCGATTAGCACGCTAGCCCTAAGAACCACATTAGGTGTTAAGAATGAACGAAAACGTCATTTCGGTGCGCACTCCGTACCATTTGGTTAAAGTTGCACCAAAACATTATCAGTTAGCAAGAAAGACATGGGGAAGCACTTTCTCATGCTTGGATTAGCATTCTAGCCCTAAAGAAGCACATTTCGTGTTTAGAAGACACGAAAACATCAGCTCGGTTCGTACTCATCCAATTTCGTGCAATTTTCACCAAAACGTGCCTGGTTGGCAAGAAAGATGTGGGGAAACACTTTCTCATTCTTAGATTAGCGTTCTCGCCCTCAGGAAGCACATGCTTTTTTTAAGAATGCACGAAAACATCATTTCGGTGCATACTCAACCTAATTTCGTTTCAATTGCACCAAAACGTCCCCGGTTGGCAATAAAGACATGAGGAAGCACTTTCTCCTGTTTGGATTAGCATTCTAGCCCAAAAGAACCAGTTTAGGTGTTAAGAATGCACGGAACGTCATTTCGGTGCATACTGCGTACAACTTGGTTAAAGATGGACCGAAACGTGCTCGCTTGTCAAGACGCACGTTCTCATGCTTGGATTAACGTTCTAGCCCTCAAGAAGCACATTACGTGTTAAGAAGGGACTAAAACCTCATTGTGGGGCATACCCGGTCTACTTTCATCTAAATTGCATCAAAACGTGCCCGGTTGGCAAGAAGGACATGAGGACGCACGTTCTCAAGTCTCGATTGGCATGCCAGCCCTAAAGAACCACTTTAGGTGTTAAGAATGCATGAAAGCATCATTTCGGTGCGTACTCGGTCCAAATTGCTCCAAAACGTTCCCGGTTTGCAAGGAAGACATGGGGAAGCACTTTCTCATGTCTCGATAACCGTTCAAGCCTCGAAGAACCACTTTAGTGCTAAGAATGCATGAATACATCATTTCGGTGCATGCTCAGTCTAACTTGGTCCAAATTGCACCAAAACGCGCCCGATTGGCAAGAAAGAGATGAGGAAGCACTCTCCAATGTCTCGATTAGCACGCTAGCCTTAAGAACCACTTTAGGTGTTAAGAATGAACGAAAACGTCATTTCGGTGCGCACTCCGTACCATTTGGTTAAAGTTGCACCAAAACATTATCAGTTAGCAAGAAAGACATGGGGAAGCACTTTCTCAAGCTTGGATTAGCATTCTAGCCCTAAAGAAGCACATTTCGTGTTTAGAAGGCACGAAAACATCAGTTCGGTGCGTACTCATCCAATTTCCTGCAATTTTCACCAAAATGTGCCTGGTTGGCAAGAAAGATGTGGGGAAGCACTTTCTCATTCTTGGATTAGAGTTCTCGCCCTCAGGAAGCACATGCTTTTTTTAAGAATGCACGAAAACATCATTTCGGTGCATACTCAACCTAATTTCGTTTCAATTGCACCAAAACGTCCCCGGTTGGCAATAAAGACATGAGGAAGCACTTTCTCCTGTTTGGATTAGCATTCTAGCCCAAATGAACCACTTTAGGTGTTAAGAATGCATGGAACATCATTTCAGTGCACACTGTGTGCAACTTGGTTAAAGATGCACCAAAACGTGCTCGGTTGGCAAGACGCACGTTCTCATGCTTGGATTAACATTCTAGCCCTCAATTCCTTCTCTATTTTCCTTAGTTTAATTATGCTTTTAGGGATTTTATTGTTAAGCATGTTTAGCTAAACTTACAGCTAGGGCTAGGATAAAGCCCTAATCATGCTACCTAATTTTCTTATGGATTATTGAATTTCCAGTACATGTTTGTTCATAAATCTTGGATCTCTATTTAAATTGATTCTATTTCTATGTCATCTTTGACTGATCACCTTAGGTTAAATGCATCTAGATTATGTTGTGAAATTAAAGAAGCTCGAAAGGATGATAATTTCAATAGGCAGCAGGGAGATAGCCTAAGAACCTATCTTTGGGTGAAGGGATCATAGATTTGCACTGTGTACATTGTTTTGGATAGGTGGTCTATGTGTTTGACATCTTCATAGAACTTAATGACTAATGCATGGGTGATTGCCCTAGTTTATCTAGGAACATGCACGTTAAGTTGCTAAGGTAGGCCCAATAAGCTCTTAGTACATGCATAAGGAAGGTATAACACCAAAAGGAAATAGCCAAAGCTTTTGGTAGTCAAACTTTATGAACATACATGTTATTGATTGGATGGATTCCATAAGAATGCAAGGTAGTGTGCTAGTGGTGTAATCTGAACCCTAGTGCTTTAATTATATTGATTTCTGTCTACGTTCTTGTGTGTTATTAGTTTCTAAAACAACTTTCAAAAGCCCCTAATTGTGTGTGTGAGTAGTGTTTGGTTTAATTGAAATTAGTTAGAGTAGTAATTTTTACATCAATACTCTTCTCTGAGGGATCGACCTCGTTATTTGCATGTCTTGCTACTTCGCGACTTGTGCACTTGCGAGTAAATTCGAGCTCTGATTTTAACACTTTATTTTAGCTCTAATAAAACATACAACAAGTTTTTGGCGCCGTTGCCAGGGAAGTGTTATTGGTGTTAATTACTAGTTTAAATATTTTCAATTAAGTCATCGTAAATAAATTTTTGTTTTTGTTTTTGTTTTTGGTTCTATTTTAGAATTCTGATTTCTCTTTGTTTTTAGGAACAATGGAGGGATCAAGTTCCAAAGTCACTCCTATTACTCGTGAAGAAGTTGAGAGGATGATAAGTGGTAGTAGAGGATTACCTAGAATCACTCGGAGGCCCATTCGAACTATAGCCGAAGCTATACCTTTAGCCGAGAATAAGGATGGAGAAGGGGAGCTGGAGCAAGCGCAAGATGCAAGGCCATTAAGTGAATTTTCTACCCCTACGTTCATGGTGCAGCCCACAAGCATAGCCTATCCTCAAGTGGAGGCCGAGCAATTTGAGATTCAAAGTGGAATGATTAAATTATTACCTATCTATTATGGCCATGAAGGAGAAGATCAGTATTTGCACTTGAAGGAATTCTATGCAATTTGCGAAATTGGCAAACTAAAGGGCTTAAATATTGAGCAAAGGAAGTTAAGAATGTTCCCATTTTCTCTTAAAGAAAAAGCTAAGACTTTGTTGTATTCTTTGCAGTTAGTATCAATTGACTCATGGGAGGATTTGGCATCCATGTTCTTAAAGAAGTTCTATCCAGCTAGCAAGACCATGACTATAAGGAAGCAAATTCTTGGATTTACTCAAACTGAGGAGGAAACGTTTGGCAAAAGCTGGGAAAGATACCAAGAGCTTCTTAATTCATGTCCACATCATCGGTTTGCTCCATGGATGTTAATTGAGTACTTCTATGAAGGGCTACAAGAGCAAGAGCGCATAATGATCGACATGACCTGTGGTGGAGCACTCAAGGAAAAGACTTTTGAAGAAGCATGGGCTTTGTTTGACACATTGGCTCTGAATTTCAAATTGGGAAGTAGAAAAAGAGAAGCAGAGAAAATGAGCAAGTTAGAAACTGAAGTTGCTGAACTCAAGCAAATGATGCAAGTGATGATGACCAACCAATTCAAAGGACAGCCATAGGAAATTGCATATCTAAGTAAAGAGCAAGTTGTAACTCAAGGGAGAAGTACTGAGAGGAGGTCAAGCACCATGTTCCATACTGAACCAAGAAATACATATTTAGAAGATATGATGGCCACACTAGCTCAAATTACAACTTCAATGTCCAAGAACACAGAATCATTCATGAGCAGAACTGAAGAGCAGTTGACTGAAACGGCGAAAGCTATCTCTAACCTAGAAACTCAATTGGAACAAGTGACTGCAACCTTGGACAAAGTGATCAAAGGAGAAGTTGACGCAATCACAACATTGAGAAGTGGGAAAGTGATAGATAACAAAGTGGGTGATGCTCAAAGGACAAAGGAGAATGAAGTGGATGACGAGGAGGATGATGTAGTCGAGATTCCGAACCCTAACCAAGCCAAAAGAGATGAGTAAAGAAAGTTAAAGGAAAAGGAAGAAGAAGAGAGGAAAGAGAAAGAGAAACGTGAAGCAGCTCAGACTAGTAGGAAAGCTGTGGACATCTCACCTATACCTAGAGCTCCTTTACCTTTTCCACAGCGTAGGAAGAAGCAAGCTAAGGATGAACAAGTAAAGGAGATCCTACAGATGTTTAAGAAGTTAGAAATTAACATTCCTTTGCTTGATGCTATCGGTCAGATTCCTAAGTATGCTAAGTTCTTAAAGGAGTTGTGCACGCATAAGAGGAAATTTAAGGACCATGAACAAGTGCCTCTGAGTGAAGAAGTAAGTGCAGTCCTACTCAGGAAGTTGCCACCCAAGTTGAAAGATCCGGGGAGCTTCACAATTCCGTGTCTAGTGGGGAATTACAAGATTGAAAAGGCATTACTGGACTTGGGAGCAAGCATTAATCTAATGCCATACTCAGTTTTCAAAGAATTGGGTTTGGGAGAACTGAAGCCCACCAGCATGACGTTGCAGCTCGCTGATCGCTGTGTAAAGGTTCCTAAGGGAGTCGTAGAGGATGTACTTGTTAAGGTTGCTGATTTGATTATGTTGGCTGATTTTATTATTTTAGAAATGGAAGATGTGCCATCTAAAGGGAAAGAGCTACAAATCATCTTGGGAAGGCCATTCATGGCAACCGCAAACACCAAGATTGATGTGAGCACTGGAAGGCTCACTATGACAGTTTTGGGAAAGATGGTTGAGTTTGATGTTTTTGGCACAATGCAATACTCTCGCGAGGAGGATGATTGCCTGAGAGTTGATATGGTTGATCCTTTAGTACGGGAAGTTATGGAATCCTCTCCGGATGATCCGATTGAAGAAACCACTTCCGAGGTGTTGATGGTGAGAGATGGTCAGCATTCCGTCTACAAAAGGAAATGGGAGGAATAGTTTGAAAGAATATCATGTCCAAACTCTACACTGGTTCCATCCATAGATCAACCACCTACACTGGAATTGAAGCCGCTGCCAGAACATCTTAAATATGCATTTTTAGGTGAGAATGAGAATTTTCCGGTGATAATTGCATCAAATTTGAGCAAGGGAGAAGAGAAGAGACTGCTGAGAGTGGTGAGAGCCAACCGACTGGCTTTGGGATGGACCATAGCCGATATCAAGGGGATCCCACCATCAATGTGCATGCACCGTATACTACTAGAGGAGGACTCTAAACCAACTCGTGACGCACAAAGACGACTAAACCCAACATTGAAGGAAGTGGTGCGTAAAGAGGTGCTCAAGCTATTGGATGTTGGAATCATCTTTCCGATAAGTGATTCGCAATGGGTTAGCCCTGTCCAAGTTGTGCCCAAGAAGAGTGGAATTACCATTGTGAAGAACGATGCGGATGAGTTGGTTCCACAACGAACACAGACTGGGTGGCACATGTGTATCGATTATAGGAAGCTAAACACTGCAACAAGGAAAGATCACTTTCCCTTGCCATTCATCGACCAAATGCTTGAGAGACTAGCAGGACACAATCATTACTGTTTCTTGGATGGGTATAGCGGGTACAATCAAATTCCAATTGCACCTGAGGACCAAGAGAAGACGACTTTTACATACCCCTTTTGTACATTTGCTTATCGGAGAATGCCATTCAGATTGTGCAATGCTCCTGCTACATTTCAAAGGTGCATGATGTCTATTTTCTCTGACATGGTGGAGCGCATCATCGAGGTATTTATGGACGATTTCTCTGTTTTTGGGTCATCATTTGATTCATGCCTTGAGAATTTAGAGAAAGTGCTACAAAGGTGTCAAGAAGCCAACCTAGTGCTGAATTGGGAAAAGTGCCACTTTATGGTGCAACAAGGAATTGTTCTCGGGCACATCATCTCGAAGGATGGAATACAGGTGGACAAAGCAAAGATTGACGTGATTACGAAGTTGCCACCACCCTCGAGTGTGAAGGAGGTGAGGAGTTTTCTGGGACATGCAGGATTTTATAGGAGATTCATAAAGGATTTTTCCCAGATCTTAAGGCCTCTGTGCAAGCTACTGCAAAAGGAAGTCAGTTTTGAAATAGATGAGGAGTGTCTGAATGCATTTAACAAGCTGAAAAAGTTACTCACCACTGCTCCAATCATCAAACCACCAGATTGGGATTTACCCTTTGAACTCATGTGTGATGCAAGCGATTATGCGATTGGAGCTGTGTTAGGGCAGAGAGTCAACAAGTTGCCATACGTGATATATTATGCAAGCAGAACTCTCAATGATGCACAACTAAACTATTCCACAACTGAGAAAGAGATGTTGGCCGTGATCTTTGCCTTGGAAAAATTTTGAAGTTACCTGATAGGGTCAAAAATCACTATTTACACAGATCATGCAGCTCTCAAGTATTTATTGCACAAGAAAGATGCCGAGCCGAGGCTGATAAGATGGACCCTACTCCTTCAAGAATTTGACATCGAGACCAAAGACAAAAAGGGATGTGAGAATGTGGTTGCTGACCATTTGAGTAGATTAGTGAACGTGGAGCAAGCCGAAGAGGATACACTGCCCCTGAGAGAGTCATTCCCTGACGAGCAGCTGTTTATTATTGATGAAGAACTCCCTTGGTATGCTGATATAGCAAACTACTTAGCAAGTGGGGTGATGCCGGATGAGCAAACAACAGTGCAAAGGAAGAAGTTTCTGCATGATGCTAGGCAATATGTGGGATGACCCTTATTTGTTCAGGTTTGGAGCTGATCAACTCATTCGTCGATGTGTACCTGAAAGTGAGCAGAGACATGTGATTGAAATGTGTCATGGAACTGAATGTGGAGGACATGGCGGAGTGACCAAAACAGCATACAAGATTCTTCAATCAGGTTTTTTCTGGCCCTCTATTTTTTGAGATTGTCAAAGCTTCTACAAAACTTGTGATAGGTGTCAGAAAATGGGGAATATAGGTCAACGGAATCAGATACCCTTGAACTACATACTTGAAGTGGAAATTTTTGATGTATGGGGAATAGACTTCATGGGACCATTTCCATCTTCATTTGGTTACGAGTACATACTGGTAGGAGTGGATTACGTATCCAAGTGGGTAGAAGCCATCGCCACGAGAACAAACAATGCAAGGGTTGTCCTCAGCTTTATCAAGAATAACATCTTCGCACAGTTTGGCACTCCAAGAGTGATAATTAGTTATGGTGGAACTCACTTCTGTAACAAGTTGTTTAGCCAATTAATGACGAAGTATGGAGTGCACCACAAAGTGGCAACCCCATATCATCCACAGACCAATGGGCAAGTGGAAATCTCTAACCGTGAGATCAAGTTCATTCTGGAAAGGACTATGAATCTGAACCGCAAGGACTGGTCTACCAAGCTAAATGATGCTTTATGGGCTTACCGTACGGCATACAAGACACCAACTGGGATGTCGCCCTACCGTTTGATTTATGGAAAAGCATGCCACTTGCCGGTTGAGCTTGAGCATAGAGCATTCTGGGCAATTAAGAGGCTAAACTTTGACCTTCAAAGCGCTGGGAACCAAAGGAAGTTACAACTTGGTGAATTGGAGGAGATTCGGCACTTTGCGTATGAAAATGCGAAGTTGTACAAGGAACGGACAAAGCGCTACCATGACAAGAAATTAGTACCGAAAGAGTTTGCTGTAGGCATGAAGGTCTTGCTCTTTAATTCCCGGTTACGACTGTTCCCTGGGAAGCTGCGTTCACGATGGACTGGGCCATACGAAGTGGTCAGGGTGTTTCCTTATGAAGCCGTAGAAATCAAGAACCTCCAACATGGGATGACATTCACAGTAAATGGTCATCGCCTCAAGCAATATTTGGAGTCGGATGTGGATTTGGAGGAGGAGAACATCACATTTTAGTGGATGATTGTGTCTGGCTGAAGACGTAAAACTTAGCGCTACTGGGAGGCAACCCAAGCTTTGGAGGACATAACCAACCACATGGCACAAAGGTACGCTTCTGTTCCTGTAGTTGAAAGTTTTTGTCTCTTCATTGCATTTCCCTTATTTATTTGAGCATTGCAGGCATAGTTCTTTAAACATTGAGGACAATGTTTCATTTAAGTTTGGGGGGAAAGGCTTTAATTTAGTTTTGAAAAAAAAAAAAAAGGTTTGTTTTAGAGTCCAAAAACCCTAAGATTCAATCCTAATTGCATTAGGGTTGCTCTTGTGGGTACTAAATTAAAAGACAACTCCTTGAGTGTTGAGTCAATTTCAATTTGGACTTAACTCTCTAGGGCTCTTGCAACATGTGTTTTTAAGGTTTCCCAACACTTGACATGATTGTATGGCTGTAGACTTGCATTGTTAGCCTTGCACAAGTTATCAGTATTCATCTTGTTCATGTGATGTTGCATGTGTATTTATGGCTGTAGACTTGCATTGTTAGCCTTGCACAAGCTATCATTATTCATCTTGTTCATGTGATGTTGCATGTGTATTTTACAGCTCCATGTGATCGATATTTCCTTTTTATGAACTTATGTAGTGATATGCATGTTAAGCATGTTTTATACTTGTTAGAGTAGACTTATATGACCATGTGAGCTATTGAGCCTGTACTTCAATTCTTGAGTGCACACCATTCTAATCTTATTTTTTTTCATTTAAGTCGTTGTTTTGATCTCATTATTCATTCATTTGGTCATACACTTGAAATGCACACATTTTGAATCATTCTTGTTAGAACTTCTCGCTTATTCTTTTTGAAGCATATAGAGACTACATTGTGCCAAGGAGATGATCTTAGGCCATGTTTCTTTACCTTTTAGCCGAAAAGCCAACCACATTGTTTTACCGCTAGCTAGCCACTTTGAGCCTTAAATTAACCTTTTCTTTGTCACCAAACACCCGTACTTAACCCTAAGTTTGGGGGAGTTACACCCCCTATCCCGTTTACCCTTATACTATGGTTTTTGGTTACATAAGAATTGGAGGCTGAAAAATAAGTGATTGTGCATGACTTGAAGCAAAAGAAAAGAAAAAGTGCTCAAAAAGACGATGCCGATGCNAAAAAAAAAAAAAAAAAAAAAAAGAGAGAGAACAAGTCAACAAAGGAAGAAGCAAAAGGCCGGTGAAAAGAAGAGCTGAAAGTTCAAAATTCAAGTTATGAAGTGCAAATAAGCAAGGTATGCCCTAATTATGTTACAAATTCCATAGTACTAGCCATTGTGTCTACCTTTCATTTCAATACCATAACCTAAACCTAAGCCTTCATTTCAACCCATAAAAGTCCTTTATGATCCGAGGTAAGGTGTAATCCTTGGTGTGGAGATTGAATAAGAGAGAAGCATATGACTAGTGATTCCGTTTCAAGTTCATTGGCATTCATTCATGAGATCACATTCTTTTTCTATCTGTGCCTTACTTATTTAATGCTAATATGCGAACTTGTGTGTATTATTGTCACATATACCTGAGAGCACACAATTTAACCCAATTTCTGAGTGCTTATTGCTGAGAGTATGCCTAGTGAGGATTGGAGTTAAATTTAACTTGTATATAACTTATCTTGACTGTTTATCTAACACATGGGTTGATGCAAAGGATAGTATAGAGGACAATGGAGAAGTAAGGTATGCATTGTAGCTATCACTTGAATTCGATGAATAACTGATATATGTGCCTTGCTTGCGATAATTGATACTAGCTGCATACATGAATTCATTTGTTGGGAAGAGTCGGTTTAGGAGTCTTTGTTTTATTTTCTTTGCTCGAGGACTAGCAAAGCCTAAGTTTGGGGGTGTGTTAAGAGTGCATTTTTGCACACTTTCGTATGCTAACTCCTTAACCTAGAATGCTAGAACTTGGCATTTTGTGTGTTTTTGTTTTGTTTTAGTGTTTTGTAGGTATTCTGGAGCAAATGAGGAAAAAGAAGCCAAAAGAGCTATTTTCAGACATTTCCTGATCAAACTAGGGAAACTGATGAAATCCTGATGGAACTAGGAAAGCTGAAATCCTACTCAAACAAGGAATCCTAGCCAAGTCAGGAAAACCATCAGCGTCCAGGGCCAGAAATGAGAAATCCTAGTTGAACTAGGAAAACCAAATCCTAGTGGGACTAGGAAAACAAAACCCTAGTTGAAATCATTTCGTAGGGGAATTAGGAAACATCAAGGAAAGTGTTCTAGAGGCTTCCAAAGAGTAGTGGGCCACCTTTTATGAAGTCAGTTGGGCCAAGAGTGAAGTGGATCACCAAAAAAGCATGCGCAAGGGAGCATGGGCTTAAGTGCCGCAAGCCCAAGGGATTAAAAACCCTAGGGGCAGCCGCATGTGCTTATGGGCCAAGGCCCTAGGGTTGCCGCAAAACCCTAGCCTCCAAAACCTAATTTTTAGTGATTTCCCTTTCCCTCTTCTCCAAGGAAAGCCTCCCTATATAAACCCCATTATACTTCAGAATTGGGGGATTAGCTTTTGCACAAAAATTCAGAATTTAGAGAGAGAGAAGAGAGGGGAATTCGGCCAGCCAAGAGAAGAGGAAGCTTGGTCTTGCCAAGGCCTTGCCGACGCCGCCCAAGGGAGAGGAGCTGCTGCCTTGCCGCCGTGCACCACCAGCCGCCGCCGTGGAGCCACCAGCCGCCGCCGCTTCCTGCTGCCCACGGCTTGCTTTCCTTTTTCCTTCTCT